>CAJVSB020000721.1:0-27219 GCA_911865555.2 Thlaspi arvense | reverse complement strand
TACAGCAATTACAGCATCAGTGACCCCTACAATGGGTTACAAGAAGGTCACAAAATTAGTGACCCATTGTGACCCTACACGTAGTTAGGAGATAAGGTTTAATAGGAGTCACTAAACAGTGACTCACTAGTGATGGAAAATTGTGGTCACTGATTACTTACCACATTTTCGGTCACTAAATGTATGTCTAATTTTGATATAAGAAGGGTCACTAAAATAATCAGTAACCGCTAGAATTGGTCACTAATCATGACGCCATATCAGTCACTAATTAGTGATCGAATGTTTTTTGGTCACTGATTAATGATGGAAAACTGTGGCACTATTTAGTGACCGAAGTAATGGCGATCACTATATTAGTGACTGCATTAGTGACCGATTATTGTGGTCACTAATCAGTGATCGATTTTATTTGGTCACTGATTAGTGACCGCTTCATCACAAAAACCGATTAGTGACGAGGGTTTTTCTAACTGACTGGGGTGATCACAAATGCGGTCACTAATTTATTCAGTGACCGCTGCCCTTTGAAATTAGTGACCGATCATGTAGTCACAAAATGGGTTTTTTCTGGTAGTAATAGGCATGACACTTATATTACAAAAAATTAATTTTACTATTTTTAATTAATATTATTTAACAGCAAGTGATGGAAACTGTTAGTCAAAAGAATTTTTTAGTGAATTAGGGGCTTAACTTAGGAATAGAAAGAGAATGAGTACTTTGGAAGTCAAAATTTTAATATCTAAATAAATTTTACAAGTGTTCTAAATTTCAACTAAACCTTAAATTTTAAAAGAAATTAGGGTCATAATATTTTTTCTATCTAACAATTAGAATAATTTTTCTTAATTTCAAAGAAAAAGAACAAAAGATGCATTTAGTAACAATGTCAACTATATGTCTTGGAGAAAAGTTACAATGAAAAAAAAAAGGAGAAAAGTCTAGCTAGTGGCTTGCGTGGGGTCACCTTTAACTCTGAGCCTCTTCTTTTAAGCCCATAGATATCTAAGAATGATCATCAACACTGACCAAAGTTTAATTAATTAATCAAAGTATAAGCATTAGCTGAAGTTTAGATTAATATTGGTGGAGAGAGATGAGGCAACCAATGTTGTCTTGTGAGAAGCGAATCAACCACAAACCGAGGTAATTTAGAAGCACTTTTTGAGTTCATTGTGTCCACTGTGCTGTTCCAATGAGTTAAGTATAATAAATATAACCCACTTGTTTTTGTTTTTTTTTCCTTTTATAACTATAAAATTAGATGGCAAACATGCAGTGAGAATTTTAATTACTGTCTTGTATAATATTGGTGCATGAACCTGTGCAATGTATGGGGTTAAAAAAAAAAAAGAATAAGTTGGCACAAAAATATTATCAATACCAATTTTATTAAATTAAAAAAGTAATATGAAATATAAAAATTATAAGTATTAAAACAAAATGTTATAAAATAATATTGAAATTCATGTAAGTAATTGAACAAAAGAACAAAAAATTTGAGATGGTAATCAAGCTCTACACTCTTTAATTGAACTTGTCAAGTGAATGTTGAAAGCGCAACTAATAATTATATTTTAATTATATCACAATTGAGAAACTAAGAATAAAATTTAACTATTATATAAAAATAATGGACTTATTATAAAGTATTAACAATTATTTATTAAACATAAATTCATATTAAAAATCAAATTCACAAATAATAAATATAAACTCTTATAATATCAAACTCAAATTTATGTTAATAACTCAAAACTCATACATAATAACTATTAAAAAACTCATATATAATCATCCTTAAACCATTATTAGAGTCATAAAAAACTCATCGGATTGGAATGTGGATTTTGGATTCAATCATGCTTGTGTGATAATGGGTTGAGTGTTGGATTGTGATATAGGCTCCATATTGGATCTAGATTTGAATGATGGTTCTGGGTTTCGATTTAAGAGTTTTGAGGTGATTTTGGGATTTCAGGTCCAAATATAATGAAATTAGAATTGTCATTAAGAATATATGTTTTGGATTTGTTTTGGGATTGTAATATTAGACATAAGGAATTGGGTGATGAATGTGGATCTAGATTTAGATTTGAGTTTCGGATCTGGTTTTTATGCAATGATTTTTGAATCTAGAGAGTGAATTAGGTTCTAGATCTGGATCTTGAGATCTCAACTTAGTTTTAAAATTTGGATTCTATATATGGATTTAAATAATAGATCTGAATTAGTAGATTTGGATTGGATTTCAAATAAGGACTTGGAACTTAATAATAATAATAATAATAATAATAATAAAATAATAATAAACAACAACAACAACAACAACAACAATAACAACAACAATAATAACAATAATAGTAATATAATATATTAAAATTGGGTTTATATTAATATTCTAATTTTAGAACTAATGGGTTAGATTTGGATTTCTATATTTAGATTAAGTCCTTGGATTTAGACTCCAAATTTTAGGATCCAAATATAAAACTGAATTTTTCTTCAAGAGAAGTAAATAAATAAATATAGAAATATTAAATATGGATTTGGATTTTGGACCTCGAGAGTTAAATCTGGTTTTGGATTTAGATTATCTCAACCAAACGGGTTTGAATAAAAGTTTCTAGAATAAATCAAATTCTAAAGTATTTTAGGATTCTAATTTGAAAATGTTATCAGTTTTGTAGTTTTAGATTTCTCCTTGTTGAGCTCGTACACCCAAAGATCAATCCGTTTGATTCCAACTTGTTTAGTGAATAGTAATGTGCATTTAAGAGTATTTACTATTTTCTATATATGATATAAATTATGATTTTACATGATATACTTGATTTCTAAAATTGAATTAAATTTTGTTATAAAAGCATAGCAAGGGACATGTATGTAATTTTTGAAATTATTTTGGAAAAACTATCTATTATTACGTTAGATTCTGTTTACATTTGTAAATGAAAAATTTATTAGATTGTTTTTGTTTATTTATGAAAAACTGTTTTAAGAGAGTTTTGGATTATTAGAATACTGTAACTAATGACAGTAGGCGTTAGACTAAGTGCACTCTAGACTATATCTTTAATTAGTAGAGGTCGTGTTAGATTGCCATGTTGGGCCGACATGGGGGATCTATGTATCTATACACCGACAGACTATGTGGTCACTGTCCTGATTTCTGATTTTTGATTTTTGTTATGTTCTAAATCATGAACTCCCCAAATTCTAAATGACTGTTAAATTCTATTTTCTGTAAAAAAAAATTATTATATCTGTTATACTTGTCCTTTGTTCTCATAGATATATATTATTATTATTTTTTAAATTTAAAGTTTGATGTTCTGTCATATCCTGCTATTTGAGGGAAGTCCGTTATTTTTTGCTTTTTTTTCTTCACTATAAAAGTTAGTTATTTCAATTTTCTATTGGACTTTGTATTCTTGGTTTCTTAGTTAGCTCTATTTGACTGCAAACATATTATCTACTGATGTATTGATAGTTTAGTTGATATTTGAATTTAATTTTATTTTTCTAATTTTATTTACTTAAGGTTTCAGTTTAGTTAATTCTGAGTTATCTATTAGGCTTGTGGGCTTGGAATCCATTCTAACCCTATCATTAGTCATAGATTCGATTCCCGAGTTATGAAAAAGTTAAAATCAGAGTTTTAGGCTATCTGTGATTGATGGGGGAACTGTCCTTGTGTTTATGAGCTGGCCATTCTCATAATCGAGACGCCCTAGAAGGGCAACTAGGAGTCTTTCTAATTTTGATTATTATTATGATCTTGCACTCATTCTTATGTGTCCCTCTACTTTGCTACCCGATTCAATTTGTCATCTACTGGATTGAAACAACCTTTTCTTATGGCTACCCTTGTAAGGGAGCCTGTCCTAGTCATATAGGTCTATAAATCCTGCTCAATTGGAGTACTTGATAAGAAATTTACGGTTGACCTGATTATACTAAGCACTAATGATTTCAATGTAATTTTGGGAATGGATTAGTTGGCCTTTTGCCATGCCACCTTGGATTGCCGTGCCAAAATAGTGAGGTTTGAGACACTTGATGAACCATCGCTAGTATTCTAAGGTGAATACAATCCAGTTCTCTTTCAGTTGATATCTTATATTGAGGCCAAATGATTGTTGAATAAAGGGTGTCAAGAATTCTTGACTTTAATCAAGAGCACTCGGGCTACAAGGCTCAGCATAGAACAAGTCCCAATAGTTCACAAATTCGTAGATGTGTGTTCCCTGCAGATTTGCCAAGTATTCCCCTTAAAAGAGAAATTGAATTCTACATTAACTTAGTTCCTAACACACTATAGATTTCCATACCTCCTTATTGTATGGCACTAGTAGAGGAGTTGAAGGAATAACCGCAAGATCTAAGCAAATGCTTTATTTGGTCAGACATTTCTCCTTGGGGTGCTTTAGTCTTATTTGTAAAGAAAAAGGATTGAACTATGCAGCTGTGTATATAGATTATCAACAATTCAACAAGGTAACAATCTGTAATAAGTATTGTTGCACCGATTAGATGATTTGCTTGATCAACTAAAGGGGGTGATATATTTTTCAAAGATTGACTTGCGATCAGGATACTACCAATTGAGGATAAGAAGTGAAAATATTTTGAAAACTATTTTTAGGACTTGATATAGCCATTATGAATTTTTGGTTATGTCTTTCAATTTGACCAATGCTCCAGCTGCCTTCATGGATCTGATGAATCGGGTATTTAAATCATTCTTGGATCAATTTGCAATTGTTTCCATTGTTGACATCTTAGTATACTCAAGAGTAAAGAGGAGTAAGAGTCGCACTTATAAGAGGTATTACAGACCTTAAAGGAGTATCGCTTATACGCAAAATTTTTGAAGTGCAAATTCTACTTGGATAGAGTGGCTTTCCTTGGGTATGTGGTTTCCAAGGATGGTATCACGATTGATAATAGCAAGATTCAAGTAATGCAATAGTGCCCTAGACCTAAATCCGTTACTGAGATTTATAGCTTTCTCAACTTATCTAGGTAATATCATCGTTTTGTAAAAGACTTTTCCTAGATTGTTACACCCCTGACTAGATTTGCACAAAAAAAGTATAGTTTCAGTGGTCTAATGCTTGTGGAGAGAGTTTTCAAAGACTTAAAGACTACTTGACCTCTACACTTTTTTTGGAATTGCCCTTAGAATCAAGAGGATTCTTAGTATACTACAACGCTTTTAGAGTGGGTCTGGGGTGTGTATTGATGTAGAACGATCATGTTATAGCTTATGCATCTAGACAGCTTAAGAAGTATGAGCAAAATTATCCTACTTATGACTTAAAGATGACTGTGATTGTATTTGCATTGAAGATCTGGAGCCATTATCTACATAGGGAATGCCACAAGATCTACATTGACCACAAGAGTTAAAATATATTTTTTAGCAAAAAGATTTAAATCTCTAGCAAAAAAAGTTGGTGGAATTGCTTAAGGCTATGGCTGTACTATTTTTTATCATGCCAACAAGGCCAACGTAGTCATTGATGCTTTAAGTAGAAAATCTATTGGGAGTTTGACTCACATAACTCTAGAAATATGACCTTTAATAGAAGAAATGCATGAGTTGGAGCAAGGAGGTGTACGGTTTAGGATAAACTCATCTAAGGTATTGTTGACTCATGTGCAGGCTCAAGCATCCTCACTCGAGCTCATCAAGACCCGTCAAGACAAAGGATGAAAAGATTCAGATAGGAAAATAGGTCAAGTTCAAGCTTGATACTGAGGGAATTTTGAGATATAGTGCTTGTATTTTTGTACTCAATGTCGGCGACTTTAGCAAGAAGCTCATAATTCTAAATATATTCATCCCAGTTCTACTAAGATGTATTAGGACTTGAAGCAATTGTAGTGGTGAGAAGATATAAAACGAGACCTAGCAGACTTCATATCCTGATGTTTGACTTGTCAGCAAGTAAAAGTGGAGCATTAGAGGCCAGTGGATTACGTTAGCCGATTGAGATGCCAGAGTGAAAGTTGGCAAAGATCACCACAGATTTTGTCATAGGATTACCCCGCACCCTTAGACAGTTTGACTCTGTCTCGGATATAGTAAATTGATTAACTAAGTCAACACACTTCCTTCTAGTGAAGACGACGTATATGCCTTTTGATATACTTAATTGTACAAAGATGAGATAGTAAGACTCCACAAAGTACTGGTGTCTATCATTTCTATTCAAGTGTCTCATTTAACATCTAGATTTTGGAGAGCTCTTCATGATGCCTTGTGCACTTGATTAGACCTTAGCATAGCTTTCTACGCTTTGACTACTAGATAGTCTTAAAGGATGATTCAGACTTTAAAGGACATGTTGCGGGCTTATGTTACGAATTTCGGTAGTAATTAGAGCAATACTTATCATTAATAGAATTTGCTTATAATAACAGTTATTAGGTGAGTATCCAGATGGCACTTTTTGAAACATTATATGAAAGATGTTGTAGATCCCTGATAGAATGGTTTGAGATTGGGAAAGCTAAATTGCAAGGACCAAACTTGGTACAGGAGTTACTGGATAACGTACAGTTGATCAAGCAGAAGTTATTAGCTGCTTAGAGTAGGCAGAAAACTTATGTTGATCAATGAAGATTACATGTGGAGTTTGCCAATAGAGGGCATGTGTTTTTACGAGTGTCACCTAAAGGGTGTCGTGTGATTGGAAAGAAAGGGAAAACTTAGCCCTTAATATATTGGCCCATTCGAGATTCTAGATCACGTCAATGTAATAGCTTATCGATTGAACCTTCTACTTGAGTTTTCTGTGGTGCATCTTGTGTTCAATGTATCCATACTTTGAAAATACTTACCTAATCTATATGGAACTGCAAGAGGTACAGTTAAAGGCAGACTTGTCCTATGAAGAAGAACTTGTGGCCATCATTGATTGATTGATCAAGAAGTTGAGGTTTAAAGAAATAGCACCCATGATGGTGTAATAGAAACGTCACTTGAGGGAAGAAGTAACTTGGGTATTTGAGGAACAATGCGTGCCAAGTACCCCTCTGTTCAAGACATAAGTTTAGTTGGTACTCTTATGTTTTAAATTCAGGTACCAAATTTTTCTAAGGGGAAAGATCGTAATGCCCCAATTTAGGAGGCAATTAAAATTTTTTTGATATTTTAGGAACTTAATTGATCGGAATAAAAAATTTGGAAATTGAATTAAAAATTTGAAGGCCCAATTAATGTAAGTTAAACTTTACAGGGCCAAATGGAATGAATCAAAAATAGCCAAGGACTAAATCACATGTAATCAAGAATTAAGAGATTGAATTGGAAATCTCCCAAATCTAGATTTGATCATCATCCATGTTTCCATATCCAAAACCCTAATTACAATCATATTAAATCCTCTAGATTTATGCAATTTGATCTCAAAGTAAGGCACACAATAATTTGGATTTGATCATCATCCTTGTTTCCTTATCCAAAACCGTAATTGCAATCCTATTAAATCCTTGCAATTTGATCTCAAACTAAGCACACAATCACATCAATATAAGTTACTAGAATAAGATTCCTTGTTTAATCTCACCTAATCGCCTAAGGTTCTGGAAAAAATTGTCAAGACACAATTGCTGATTTCTGTCACCTTATCCGGTGCTGTTGCAAGCTTCATTGTCGTTTTAGTTTTGGTTTTGTTCAATCGATGAGAGCGAAACAGTTATCTTAAGTCTCTTCAACATCAAAAAGCCACCATTACTGACTTGGAAGCTTGCCTTGCTATAGAATTCTCTCGACGAAAGAAGTAGAAAGACAATCTAGTTAATCAAGTATGAATCGGGGCTGGGTTTGGATTTCGGATTCAATTATGGTTATGTGAAAATGGGTTGGTTGTTGGATTATAATATACACCCCATATTGGATCTAGATTTGGATGATAGTTCTGAGTTTTGGTTTAAGGGTTTTGAAATGATTTTGGGATTATAAGTCTAGATCTAATGAAACTAGAATTGTAATTGAGAATATGGGTTTTGGATTTGTTTTGGGGTTGTAATAATAGACCTAATGGATTGGGTGTTGAATATGGATCTGGATTTAGATTTGAGTTTCAAATCTGATTTTTGTGCAAGGACTTGTATTTTGAATCTAGATAATGAATAAGGTTTTAAATCTAGATCTCGAGATCTAAACTTGGTTTTAAAATTTAGATTTTATATGTGGATTAAAATAATGGATCTGAATCAATGAATTTGGATTGGATTTCAAATAGGGACTTGGACCTATTATAATAATAATAATAATAATAATAATAATAATAATAATATAATAATAATAATAATAATAAGAAGAAGAAGAAGAAGAAGAAGAAGATCAACAGTAATATAATATATTAAAATTTGGCTTATATTAGTACTCTAATTTTGGAACTAATGGGTTAGATTTGTATTTCTAGATTTAAATTGAGTCCCTGGATTTAGACTCTAAATTTTGGGATGTAAATATCAAACTAGATTTCTCTTTAAGAGAAGTAAATAAATAAATATAGAAATATCAAATCAATATTTAGGTTTTGGACCTCAAGATCTAAACCTAGTTTTGGATTTTGATTATCTCAACCAAATAGTTTTGACTTAGAGTTTGTAAAATAAATATAACCCTTAAATATTTCAGGATTATAATTTAAAAATGTTATCATTTTTGTAATTTTAAATTCCTCGTAAGTTCCTCTTTGAGCTCATACTCTCGAAGATCAAATCATTTGATTTCAACCTATTCAATGAGTAATAATGTGTATTTTAAGTATTTACTATTTTTCATATTTGCTATAAATTCTAATTTTACATGATATACTTGATTTTTGAAATTGAATTAAATTTTATTATAAAAGTATAACAAGGGACATGCATGTAATTTTTGAAATTATTTTGGAAAAACATGTTATTTGCGTTCGATTCTGTTTATATCTGTAAATGAAAAATTCTATTAAACTGTTTCTGTTAATTTAAGAAAAATTATTTTAAGGAAAGTTTGCATTTTTAGAACACTCTTGAGTCTTGATTTCTAATTTTTGATTTCTCATTTCTGTTATATTTTAGATCATAAACTCCCTAAATTTTAGGTGAATTTTTTAATTCTGTTTTCTGTAAAGTTTTCTCTTATATCTATTATGCATATCTCTTATTCTTATAGATGTATATTATTATTTATTAGATCTATCGACTCACCCTTATTATTTTTTAAATTCAAAGTTTGATATTTCTCAAATCCTGCTACTTGAGGGGTGTCTGTTGTTTTCTGCTGTATTTTTTTTTTTTAATTGTAGAAGTTAGTTATTTCAATTTTTTGTTAGATTTTGTACTCTTGAATTCTTAATTAACTCTATTTAATTACAGACATGTTATCTGTTGAGGTACTCATAGTTTACTTGAGATTTGAATTTAATTTTGTTTTTCTAATTTTATTTACATGTGGTTATGGTTTAATTAATTTTGAGTTATCTGTTAGGTTTATGGTGTTGGAATCCATTCTAACCCTAGTGCCTGTCACAAATCCGATTCCGGGGTCGTGCCAAGGAGTGTTAAAAATACAATAAATTAAGAAATAAGTAAAAAATAAATAAATAATCAAATATCACATTGTAATGTATCATATCCTAGTACAAAAATAGAATATATATAATTTACAATTTATTATAAAAGTATTAAATAATACATGAAATCAATAAATTAATAAATCTATTAATGAAAATCATATGTAATAACCCTATTTTTTCTAAATCTGTTGAGAATTTAATTAATTTTTTTATTGAATGACTTAATTGCATAAAACAAAATAATCTTGGGCTTAATTGAAGATTTTGAAAGGTGTAAGTGAAGAAATCAAAAGAATCAAATTCAATTGGAGATTGTGAGGGACTAAATTGAATGAAACTAAAGAGGGAGGATCAGAATGAAGGCGCAAGAACTTGGGGGACTAAAATAGAAAGAGGCAAGGGCTCACTTGAAAGAAACAAAAAATTTGGAGGACTAAATTAAGAAGAGGGGAGAAGTTTCAATTGGCCACCGGCTAAGGCTTTTAGACAAGTTAAGTTTATTAGTGTCTGATTAACTGCCTAAAACAAGGTATATACAGTCGATTTGGGCCTCTGTAATACCCCTCAATCAATTTCATGTTCCATTCCAAATTTCAAAAAAATTCATTCTTGTTTGGTTTTAAGGTGCCAAATGTATGCTCACTAGAATTTACCATTCTTGGCTAGATATTTCACAAATTAATCTCACAGATTGCTTCGTTGTTCAAAGTTCTTCAATTTTCACCCTCAATTGAAGTTAGAAGCTAAGGTGAACTTTAAATTTGCAATTTTGGGGCATTCGGCTAATTTGTGTGAATGAAATGAAGACACGTAATATTTATATTTAGAGATCCAAAACATCTAGAAAAGAGGATTTGACCTATAAAGGGCAATGAGCCCTAAGATTTTGCCATGTATGATAGTGGAGATACATATAGATACCCTTTGTCCAAGAAATTAATTTAACTACTTTAAGTGCCTCCAACTTTGACTTTTACCTCCTAATTATTCTAGGACTTTTGCCCCACAACTGTTGTATCCACTGTGCTTTGCAGATGATTCCATTGTTTCAAAACTCTTTCTTCCTTCTTTTCTTTTTTATGTTATGTTTTTTTATGAGAGTGGTTAGCACCCAAAAAATAGAGAAAATGTTATCACACTTTGAGCTAAGGCAACTGGTGGAAGTTCAGAAACATATTTGCATTGAGGGTCATCGTTAGATAATTTCTTGATACTTTATTGGTTACAAAAACTTTTATATAGGAGTCATATTTTTCTTTAGATGTTGAGGGCTTTGGCTGTTCTTAGAATTTTTGCACTATGCCAATGTCTCATGCATGGGTAAGCTAAGTGTTGTGTTAAAAAGTAAATAAATAAATAATAAGCAATGACGAAAGGACAGCTTAATTTACTAAATGAAGGTTCTCAAGGTTGATGACCATATGTCTGGCAATATACACCTACCACTAAGTGCAATTAAGTTATGGAGCAAAGTAATAAGACCCAATCCATGTCAAGACATATGCATAATAATTCATTAATGTTATTCCTTCTGTCCAACTATCTTTGTTGCTTCTAAAATTTTTAGAACCAGGCAATCAAGATGCTAACAACAAGCAAACTTTCAGGATTGACACAATCAGATGTTTGCCAAAGTCAAATTTTCAAATTACTTGCAAAGTATCATAAAAAAGATATATACAAAATGATATTTTACCTACATGCTGAAAATTGAAATCCTGTGAAATCTTGAATTGCAATCATGGATATCTTATACAAAGATGAGCTTGTGATTAAGGATGCCTACTAATAGTCCTAAATGCCGAGTTCCAGCTGCACTATGTGCTACCACAAAGCAAACTTTGTTTTCCTCCAACACTCTTGGTGATGAAGAAAAACAAAAATGGTAAAAATTAGAATGTCAACAAAACTTAACTCCTGTAGGCCAACTAAAAGAGAGAGAAGCCTAAAAGTATTTGACACATCCAGATAGCACAAGCCTCTTGAATGCGGTGATTGAATTCCTTGCTATGATGGGCTTTCCATGCATTGTATGCCCTCCATCTTGGGTCTTCAAATCTAGTAAAACATTTATCATTGCCACATAAAACACCATAACAATGAAAAGGACGAGTACATTGTGCGACCACTTTGTACTTCTTACAATGAGATGTCCATTGAAAGGGAATACAAAATTGACACAATACAATAAATTAAAATGCAAATAGAAGGCATGGAAGGTTGAAATTTAAAACATGATGGATTTGACTTTTGGAAATTTAAATAAAGGCTTTATTGTTAATTCCTTTTGATTGGGTGTTACCGCATAAGTTCCAAAGGAACAAAAAAATAAATAAATAAATAAAGAAACTAATTCAAATTGATTTTCAACCTTATAAGCTCAATCACACTACAAGAAAATGAACGTATTGTAACGAATTTTTTAGTTTCTATAAGCTCAAATAATCGTTACTATAACTTATTACGATGACGAGAAATTGAATTTTGTTACTAAAATTTTTGTGCAGGATTGTTAGTCGCAATAAGTATTTGTAACAACAATAATTACGTCGTTACCAATATTTTTAGTAACGAAACTGCTTTGCTTACAATATAAAAATATTGGTAACTAATTTTTTTGTTACAAAATGTTGATTTTTTTGTAACGAACCTACTTTGGTTATAATATTATAAAATTGGTAATTGATCTTTTTGTGACGTTAATTTTAAACTTTTGTTACAAAAACTGTCTATGCATGAAAGCCCATCGCAATATGTTATTGCAATGAAATTTAGGATTTCGTTACAAATATTTTAGTAACAAATCTTGATTGGTTACAATATCATAATAACTAGTAACTTTTTTTGTGTTACAAAAGATTAGTTTTTTGGTAACAAAAATATTGATATTTTGTTACAACAAGTTTATTGCCAAAAAGCTCCTCATGATATGTTCTTGTAACATAATTTTGTTTTTGGTTACAAATAATATAGTGACGAATCCGTGTAGTTAATAACTACTTTATTTGTTACAATAGAAAAGATTTTGTAATATAAATATTTGAATTTCGTTACAATAAGTTTTGTGCTAACAAGCTAATGATATATATTTTTATGACAAATCTGAATTGGTTTCCATACTACATTGTAAATATAATCTTTACAAGTATAAATTCAATATCTAAAATCTATTTACACATTAACAAGCCTATCAATATATGATGTTCATAATTAGTACCTATTTCAAATACAATCTCAAGTATTACTTCACATCCTAGCACAAAAAATGTTTAATATTTCAAATCCTTATAGACAAATATAACATGTTAATAAATACATAGCCAATAGTATTTTGAAAAGAATACAACATAAGTTCACCAAGTCTTTGTGTTTGTCAGTATGTCATGCTACCATCCAAAGCCAAAATGATTCTCTCTAGCAGTCTGCAAGGAAAACCAAGAAATATTAATTTATTATCTATAGTAGTATGAGAAAAGGCAAATGAAAAGAAATTATCAAAACTGTATCCAAATTAATTCATCAAAGTTTTATGCCATGATCCAAAATCAAAATCAATTATTTAAAAAATCTGCAGACAAAAACCAAGATATATTAATTAAGAGTGGCAAGTTATTTAACTAAGCGAGAACTTTTTTCAAAAATTTGGGTAAAGTCTCCTCGAAAATATGGATATTCACAAATTTTATAACCTGTTAAATAATTGTGTAATTTCTAACAAAGAGCCCAAGCAGTTATTACATACAATAAATATACTATTCTTGACAAGGGCATACGTGAAGCAACTATATTTTATGTTCAATGTGATAACTAGAACAGTGAGCTGAAATGAAAGCAAGGGGCATACTTATGAGATAAAATGAAAGAAAAGGGCATACTTCATTAATCATGCCCTCGGTGCAACATTGTTTATCAGAGTGAAATTGTGAAACCAGGTAACATAGTTAACAAAACAATGCGATGGGCAAAATATGAATGGGGTCCAAGAACAAATTCAATATTGTATAAAAAGGCACACACCCATGTAAGAAATGGCACAATTTCAGTCTTGCACAAAATCAATTATACCAACAATCTCACAGTTCTAATGGACAAAAGGCATGGGATGCCAGCTAATAGGGCAATTATATGAGAATAAGTATATTTAGCCTATTTGAAATGATGTCTAGAGGAAAAGGAGGAAGAAAAACAAGTCCATAAGTTGGATTCTATTAGGAAATTATTTTCCTTAGTTTCATGCATTAGCATAAAATTCTGAACTGGTAGATTGTTCTCTCTAATTACATGTATTAGCATAAAATTCAAAACTAGCTCATACACATGGAATAAAATTTATGTCATTAGAGTTTATAACTTCATTTTTAGTCCCTATAATACATAATGGGGCTTGGACAGCTAATTCTATTGTCTGCTATACATTGGCTTTGTCTTTTTGTAATTGTCTATGTATAAGGTTGCCTTCTACAATTACATAGAGGTGGGCCATCCCATTGTATTAGTATCTAGAATTTAAAATTGTGAAGGAAACTCTACTAGATTCAACTCCTCTTCTATATTTTTTTCTGCTGCAATCTGTAGGAATAGATGGTGCAATTAGGACGAAAAAGAAATTCACCTATACAAAGGTCCAAGTTGCTACAAATGGATTCTCCTTTGAGAATTTTATTTCTAAAGGAGGATGTGGTGGGTTATACATAGTGGGAAAACTAGAAAATAAGAAAGTAGCTAATAAAACTCAAATAGACGCACGTTTTGAAGCAGTAAAGAAATTCAAATATGAAATGAGCAATATCAAACATAAGAATGTGATCATATTGTTAGGGTTGTGCAAAAAAGAAGCTGGAGAATGCTTGTTTATGACTATATCTACAATGGTCCATTAGACCTCCATTTAGAATATAGGCAATAAGGACACACAACTCCCTAAGTTTGACTGTTTGGGTTTCTATTTTGCTCCCTGTTCTTAGTTTTCCTTTTCTGTGCTTCTAAAAAACTGAAATAAAAAACTCTATTGTTTTCATATCTTTTTTAGTTTTGGGTGAACATACTTTTGAAGTTTTCGGGGAAAAAAACTTTTTGTATTTTCTAAAAGTGGGCCAATTTCCTAAAAATGTCCTATAAAAAATTTGAAAAACAACTTATCAAACAAGGTTTCTGTTGCCCAAAATTGAAAAACTATTTTGTAAAAACTAATCTAAACGAACTTACATAATAGAACTGATTTGTTGACATGATGTAGACAAGAAACCTTTAACTTGGGGGGCAAAGATGAAAATTGCAGTGGTAGTATCCAAAGGTTTAAGTTATCTACACACCAACAACATAATTCGTAGAGATATAACATTAAGAAATATTTTGTTGTCTCATGATCACGAAGCACTGGTATAAATTTAAAAATTTGACAATCCAAGATAAGAGCACAACATTTTGTGTTTACACGTTGCTAACTTTTATTTCATGTGTTAGGTTGGAGGTTTTGGAATTGCAATGACACCTTAGCATCCAGATGAGCCTCTGGATAGTAGGGCTACTATGACCTTTGGATACTTGGTGCCAGAATATGCAAAGTGGGAGAGCATCACATAAAACAGATGTCTACTCCTTTGATGTTGTCCTATTAGAGCTCGTTGTAGGTTAGAGTACCAAGGACAAGAGACTTGAGAAAAGTTTACTGGGATGGGTCACAGCCAAATTGGTGCACTATGTTCACCTTTTTTATGCAAAATTTTGTTAGGGATTCTTTTTAGTTTTTTATATATGAATTTCATTTCCTAAATTATAGATTATTTTGGAAATATATAAGTCCACTATGACAATATAGTTTCCCATTTTTTATTAGAAATAGCTTTTGCAAATTTATCACATAAATCAAATATACTTCAAAGATGCATGTCATAGCCCATCCCTTTAATTCTTTTGTATTCTTCTTTAACACCAGCAAACCCTCTGACTTTAAGACAAAGTAAACATCATTGTGTTATTAACTCCCCAAGTGTCCTTATCATGTTTCTTGATCATATATTCTACAGTCAACATTAAACTACCAATAGATGAGTTTCTTTTACACATTAATTCATGTAGGAATAACATTTAACAAAAAAAATAAAAAAGACATTTCAAGCAATAAGCATCCAATTATCGCTTGGAAATAGAGAAAAAATGCACACCATGCCTTCTACAAACTCAAAGCAAATACTAGCTCTTTTATAATTCTATAAAATATTGAAATACACACAAAAACCTTCTTAGTTTTAGACCCCATGTTACATCCTTTAAAAAAAAAAAAAAAAAAAGAGGGGGGGTCACATCTTTGGTACACCTCCCCCTTCCCCCCACAACACCTCTCTCTCTCTCTCTCTCTCTCTCTCTCTCTTTCTTTTCTTACGTTTCCCTTTACTTTTTCTCTCCACCAATTTTCTCTTATTTCTTTCCCCCTACGTACAACTTTCTCCTCCTGTGCCTACTAATCTGAGCTTCACATCGGCTAATTTCTTGCTCCATTTTTGTTCATCTCCATTTTATTCTTTTGCCTGAGTAACTCGCCAAACTGAAGGGTGTCTATCTCTATTCTATTTACACATGAGCCCACTGGTGGCTTGGATTACACGTGTCACGCACTGTAGAGCTTGGGCCAACGACAACCATCCAACCTCGCTCCTTATATTTCTGCGATCTTCCTTGTCTCTTGTATGCTTAATCTTCTCTCTTCTTATTTTCTCGCACTTTTTTTTTCTATTTTTCTTCAGTCAAGCTCAATAGTAGGAGCTATGGCTTGAGCTAGGAAATTGGGGCTTGGGGGCTTGTGTGAAGGCATGAGTTCCTTCCTCCTAGAGTAGAAAATAGCTATTGAGGCTAGATTTTTAGAGCCTCTTATGCTCATATTTGGCCTGTTAATCAAAGGAACTTGCACCTCATTACACTTGATACGAGTACAGATTAATGGGTAGGACAGTAATAGGTTAGATTGTGTTTAGAAATTTTGTGTTAAAAGAATATATATATATATATTACTAATACGTAATATTGACGTTAGGTTATCCGAGATCCTTTAGTGGAGGTCATGAGGTCCATTAGCTCCTTAAGCATGAATCAACTTTTACTGTGAGTAATAATATGGGTTTCCTATGTTTTGCAAGTATTACAATTCCCTTTATGCTTGTTTCAGTATGTTAATATATACATGTGGTTTGTGAGACAATGATTGAAACATTCAATGAGAAAAATGAAAATTATGTGCTGTTTATATGTGATACGGTTTTGTTGAAATTAGGGTACTATAGGGATGATAGGAAGTAGGGACGGTGGTAAGTGGGGACGACAGTAAACAGGGACGATAGTTATAGTCTTGCCTGTGATTCTCATCCATAATTTTTGCCTCTGATTCCCGCCTACTGTACCTTGGCTTGTTATTTATCTGTTATTTGCTTTTGGATTGCATTCATGTACTCTATGATGTGTTTGTGACGGTATGATGATGTGTTGTTGATTAAACAATTAAATTAATTTTATTTTATGCTTATGTATGTTAGATTCGCATATTATTACTCACTGAGATGTTTCTCATCCCTTTATTTTTTCTCCCTTATGATCCCAACACCGATCCTCCGCATTGAGCTTTAGGCACCCTTTTGGTGAGTCCCACACACTCCCATAATCATGTGTGAGCTCCAGCTTTTTGTGTTATGCTATTTGCCAATAGTACATATTGTAAGCATCATTTTGACTCTAGTAGATTTTGATTGCTCCAAATAGCCACAAACATGAATCTTATCTTTTGGGTCGTTTAGTATTGGTTTTGATTGGGAAATTTAGTTTTTAATCCTTCTTTTGTTGTAAAAGGGATATGGGTTATGGATTGCTTATTTTGTAGTTTCTGTTATTTTACTGATGAGAATTCATTTGAAATTTGTTATATTATCTACATGTTGCTCTGCTGTAGAGATTAGGAATGCATGTACTACAGGTGAAATTTTGGCAAATGTCCAATTTTTAGGGGAGCGAAAGTTTTAGAAATTTTTGCACTTAGCCTAATTTTGAAATCCGTCATCAAGGTTTGCCAAGGATGGGTCGCTCATCCCTGGCACTGATCGCGGCTTCCGGGTTAGGGTTGCGACACCTCAAAAAGGAGAAAATTGAACTAGACCATCTACCCATCTATTCAACAAAGCACAACAAGGGTCAGAATCCATATCGTTGATGCACTCCATCAATGAATATACAATATTTGATCTTTGCCTAGGGCCATCTTTAAGCAATGTAATCAACTTCAACATGAAGTAGTAAAAAATTTAAAAGACACAAATACATGATTCTCTTTAGGATAAATCAAAGCTAGTCAGCAAACAAAAAGGAGCATGTTAGGCGCATAACCTTATAATAGATATATAGTTTCACAACCAATAAACTTGAGGGAAAAATCAACCTGGCTTGAATATAATAGGAGCTCTCCCAATCTATAACGAGACTTCTTCTCATAAATTTTCCTGCCCTTGTTAAACCACCCTTATAATAGTTTCATAGGGTGTTTTCATTTACTTCTTCTCCCCATTACCCTTATACTTTGTTAGATGTGGCAAAAAAAACAAAGCATGAACAGCTCACATAACTTCAAATTAAACCAGAATGACATCAATATCATTGCCCTAGAAGCTTCTTATCGACAACAAACCAATAAGGAATGATGGATCCAATCGATTTCAATCCATTACTAAATAAAAGGAGAAAACTGAAACTAGAGAAACCAAGGAAAACTCTAAAATTTCGAGCGAATCTAGTAGAAATAAATAGATTAGAGTGAAAGAAGATAATGGGAGCATGAATCAACTACAATGCTTGCTTCTGGCCTTCCTATCATTGAAAGAGAAGCAGAGATTTTGCGGTAGAACTCAAAAACTGATAAGAGCGACTAGAAAGCAAGGTTTAAATATACGCATAGAGTAACAGTACTAGAGCAACAGAAAAGCTCCAAATGATAGTGAAATCTACATGAAATGAACTGTAAATGCACTTGCCTAGGTGCCGTCTATTATCTCTCCGATTGTCAAGAAAAAAGCAAGACATGGAAGAAGAATCTTGAAATTTTAAAGCGACCAGATTGGGAACCTTTTTCCATGCCTTTATTTGATTTTTTTCCTGGGAAATTTGATGGCCTTGGTGGAAACTCAAAGTTGGAAGTAAAAGCGAAATTGCACTAGGGAGAGAGAATTCTGGGGAGAGGGAGGCTTAGTGTGTAGTTGGTGCAAAAGAAAATGGAATTAGGGCTTTGAAGCCTTGAGTCACGGGGTTAGCCAAATTGGTGGGAAATTTGACCGAGGCAAAAAGAGAAGGAAATGGAAATTTTATGTGTTTAGAGGAAGAAGGCAAAATGGAGCAAGTATTTGCATGCTTGGTTTGATATAATTAATACTAGTAGTCTTTCTTTTTTTCATTTTATTATTAGAATCTTCTATGCTATGCACTAATTGGCCAGTGACATTGCAAATGAAGTGAAATGAAAAATACAAATTATAAATATAAAATGTGAACAAATATCAAGCAAATTACATATTAAATATTCATTAATTTTCTTGGCATAGTTCCTTCTTCACTATTCTACAGGAGTGGATATTGAAGTCAACTTGGTGTTCTTGGCCTGAACAACCAAAAACTTAAGCACCTAATGAAACCCATTTCAAAAAAAGAAACAATAAGCCAAAAAAAAAAATACTGAAAGCCACAGTTGATATCACATACCAAATCTGAAAGCTAAAACAAAACCAAAAAAAGAAACAGAGCACTCTTGCAAAGCAGGGGTTTGTTATATATGCATAATTCGTAAGCATAACCACAATCGGCATTAATCTCACAATTAAGAGATTTTTAGTCTACCTTTCAATGATCCATGTTAAGCAGGCGTGAAGTCTTTGTCTCGTTCAACTCTGCACATGCTAGGTCCTCTACGGCTAGGTTTTGTCAACTTGAGAAGAAGGTAAAGTAGTCACATATTAAGTTTAATTCGAATTGTTGTTTTATCCCTCAATTGTATATATCTTAATTAAATAAGTCCTCCACTTTTAATTACAATTGTTATTTAGTCCCTTAACTACATATGTGTATGTTAAATAAATGCTCCACTTCTAATATTTATTACATTAGTGGAGGTAGCTAGAGTATTTGGGACTTTAAGCTATGCATTCATAAAAATTTTGAGAACATGTGGTATATATCTAAAATTTAAAAGATTTTAAAATTTGAGTTTTTAGGATTGTTTGATAGTTACAAAATCTAAAGCTTTGTTTGGATGGAACATGTCTAGAGTTAGGACTCCAATTTGGACATTTAAGCTACAAATTCATAAAAATTTTGAGAACATTTGGTATATGCCTAAAATTTCAAATTTTAATTTTTATGATTGTTTGATAATTTCAAATCTATGGCTTTGTTTGGATGGAACATGTCTAGAATTAAGACTCTAATTTGGAAATTTAAGCTATAAATTCATAAAAATTTTGACAATATGTGGTATATGCCTAAAATTTCAAAAATTTTAAATTTGAGTTTTTAGGATTATTTGATAGTTGCAAAATCTAAGGCTCTGTTTCGATGGAACATGTCTCGAGTTAGGACTCCAATTTGGACATTTAAGCTATAATTCATAAAAATTTTGACAACATTTGGTATATACCTAAAATTTCAAAGATTTTAAAATTTGAGTTTTTAGGATTGTTTGATAATTTCAAAATCTAATTTAAGGCTTTGTTTGGATGGAACATGTCTAGAGTTAGGACTCTATTTTGGACATTTAAGCTATAAATTCATAAAAATTTTGACAACATTTGGTATATACCTAAAATTTCAAAGATTTTAAAATTTGAGTTGTTAGGATTGTTTGATAATTTCAAACTCTAAGGCTTTGTTTGGATGGAACATCTCTAGAGTTAGGTGTCACACCCCAAACCTGGCATGTGACTGGCACTAAGGTTGGCACTCCAACCCTAGTAAGTCTCTTATACGAATTCAAAAAAAATATCAAATAGCATATTGTCTTAAATATATCACAACTTTGTCTAAGAAATAAACTAGAGCAACTCTAAAACACAACTACAAGAGCAAAAAGGAACGTCAAGCCGTACATCAACTTCGACTTGGCAAGAAGCGGACAACTCGGTCAAAAATGTGAACCCTCATTACAATTTGGAAAATATAAAATGGTGAGTCGTAAAACTCAGTGAATGATAATACAAACTCTAGTCATGTTAGGACATGCATTGTAAAGTGTGTCATAACCATACGTACAAGTATATATTGAGTAACTTAGTCAAATTATTTGATAAGCCATAAAAATGTCTCATGTTCTCAAAACACAATTAATCGATTAAACCATGTGAGAGTATTTTCTCATATCAGAAATCACATCTCACAACAGAGCGCATCATGCCAGAGGAATCACATCATCACATGTCATGTCAAAACTGGTACCAGAATCAGAGTCTCAACTCACGACAGAGCATGTCATGTCGGAGGAGTCACATATCATATATCACATAGGGATCCCACATCAGAACTAGAATCACAATCAGAATCAGAACCCAGAATAAAGAATAACTCCCCTCATAAATTTCAGAAAAAAGAAAAAACAATTATAATAGAGCATGAATTTCAATTAATCATCTATTTTCAAATAACTCACTATAATTTCAAAATAAACGAATACATGCCCCATTTTTATCTTTTCCAAAATGAGAAATCATATCACAACAATCATTTCATAATCAAAACAAAATAACATACATAGAGTAAGTATTATCACTCATAGACCAAACCAAAACCGAAAACCCAAAGCACCGAAAATAAGCTCACGAATCGCATCGTGTTTCCTCGGGAGTATCTACAATCACAACATCACAGAATCAAAACCAGAACTGAACTCTACCCACTTATAGCTTAAATACCCAAAATAGACCAAAACCCCATTTCGGGACCTTAGTACGCATCCTAAGGTCCTTTACCTCGCTCCAAAACTTGAGCTAAAGGAAACCTATAACCAATCCCTACAAAAAATCATCAACTAAGGTTGTACCGGCCTTGAATACCTTCGAACTAGCTTGGTTTAGTTAGAAATTACCAAAACCAACCTTGAAACCCATTGAATCGGCCAAAATATCATTAAACTGATCATGAATTGGCTCTTAAAACTTTAAACCAACCATGAATTGGACCTAAAACCATTAAACCATCTTAAACCATCCTTAAAACCATTGAATCAACTCCAAAACCCAATGAACCGGACTCATTTCCACTAAACTAGCCTCAAACAAAGTGAACTAACCTTAAACACACTGAATCGGTCTAATATGCCCCTAAACCGGACCTAAACAGCTCTAAACTAGTTAGTATAATACTGAACTAGGCCAAAATAGCACTGAACTAGCCCTTGTTAGCCTGGAACGGGCTTAAACCAAGCTTTTGCACATTGAACCGGCCTAAAAGCCATTGAACCAGTTGGTTTTTGATGAACAACATTCCTAGAGGCAAGAACTGGTCAAATCTTCCCAGAATAGGTCAAACTAGCCACTGAATTGGCCAATTTGGCCTTGAACTGGTTTTGCCCCTAATTAGCCAACCTTGGATACCTTACTCCTCTTCTAGTTATTCTATTCCAAATTTGGTTACCTTATCATAAGGATAACACTTCTAGAATCCATTTATGTTTTCAATTTTTGATTTTCTGATTGTTTTTGAAACCCGAATCTTGAATCCAAGTTTGATCTGCACCCGGCTCGGCCTCGCTAACACGTGGGCCATGGGCCGCTGGTCGTCATACGTTGGGCCAGAAAAGGCCTAGCTAGTTGGGCCAAACCAATAGGCCTAGCTTGCTAGGATGAGCCGGGTTTGGAATAGATTCGGATTCAATTGGCTCTGTCTTCCAAACCTGAAATGTTGGAATCGAAAACTAAATGGAAAAGAAAAGAATTGAGAGCTTTCTACTTGGAAATTTTTCATGAAATTTGGCAATGAAGCTCGGATTGAAGAACCAAAGGCCACCAAGGAATCAATTTGACTTTTAATTGGCTTAAAATCGAAGAATTTAATATGGATTTGCTCAAAAATGGTGGACGGACAGTCAGCTCCAATTTGTTGAAATTGACCAACTTATAAGCTGCTTTTCTACAAATTATATGAGGGCATTGTTCATCTCGGATTGAAGAACACAATTATAGGGTCAATTGATTAAAAAAGCATGGAATGGGCACCCATTCCTTCATCAAATCGATTGGCCATCTGTCAGGTAAAAATCCAGCTATTTTTCAACTTTTTCTGATTAAGTCCTTGGACTTCCTGACTCTTTACGATCTAGTCCCTGATTTTTATTCAAGAATCTAATCTAGTTTCTAACATTTTCAATTCAATCCCCACAAGTTTAAATTTCTTCAATCAAGTCCTTAATTCATTCAATTTGACCCTAAAACTTTTTATTCTTTCAATTAAGGCCTCGAATTAACAATTAATAGAAAAATTTATTAATTTTTTCTGGGATATTATAATCTTTGCCCCTTAGAAAATTTGGTTCCCGAATTTCAAAATAAGTGAATTTACGTGCTGAACAAATGAGGATAATTCCTATGCATAATTTCCTCAGACTCCCATGTAGCCTCCTTAGATGTCTGGCTTCTCCACAGCACTTTTACTGATGGTACATCGTTAGAGCGAAGCTTTTTTACTTAAGGATCTAGTATAGCAACTAGCTCCTCCTCTTACGTCAAGTCCTTGTCTAAATAGACGTCTTGTGTGTGATTATGTGTGATGGATCAGCTAGATACTTTTTCAACATCAAAACATTGACAGATTAGGTGGAAAGGCTAATCGATAGGCCACGTTCCCCACACGTTTCAGTATTTTGAAAGGACCAATATAGTGGGACTTAGCTTACCTTTCTTCCCAAATCTAACAACACCTTTCATGCATGAAACATTTAGAAACACATGATCTCCGATAGCAAACTCCAATTCATGATGCCGATGGTCCACCTATGCTTTTTGTCTACTTTGAGCAACAAAAAGTCTATTTTTGATCATTCAAACCTTATCCACTGCATGTTGTATCAATTCTGGTCCCACAAGCTTTGTCTCACCCATCTCGAATCAACCAATTGGAGATCTACACTACCTGTCATACATCTCTTCAAATAGAGCCATCTGAATGTTGGACTAGTAGCTATTATTATAAGAAAATTCTACTAACGGTAGGTACTGACTCTAGCTACTTCTGAAATTCAAAACACAAGCCCGCAACATATCTTTCAGAATTAGTATAGTTCTTTCAGACTATCTATCAGTCTGAGGATGGAAAGCTGTACTCAGATTTAGTTGTGTCTCAAAGGCCTCTTGGAAGGCTCCCCAAAATCGAAACGTGAATTGGGATCCTCGATCCAAGATGATAGACAAAGGTACTCCATGTAATTTCACAATCTCATCCAGGTACAGCTGAACATATTGAAGCACATTATAATTTGTCTTTACAGGGAGAAAATGTGTGGCCTTAGTCAACTGATCTACAATAACCCAGATAGAATCATAGCCCCATGTAGTACGAGGCAGACCAGTCACAAAGTCTATAACTATACCTTCCCACTTCCATTTTGGTATCTCAATTTGCCGATGTAATCCTACAAGTTTCTGATGCTTGGCCTTCACTTGTTGACAGATCAAACACTTAGATACAAACTCCGCCACATCTTTCTTCATTCCCTCCCACTAATATAATTGTTTCAAATCTTAGTACATCTTTGTGGAACTAGGGTGAATGTTGTACTTAGAATTATGTGCCTCTATCAATAACGTTTTCCTCAAATCTTTGACGTTAAGCACACACAACCGGTCTCCACATCGTAGTATCCCTTCTAAATCAATTTGAAACTCTGCACTCTTGCCTGCCAAGACTTCTTCCTTAATTTTACACAGTTAGGTATCTTTCCCTTGGTCTTCCTTCATTATCTTGTTAACGAAGGCTGGATATGCAACTAAGCTAACAATCGACCAGTATCTTCAACCTTTAACTGTATGCCTTCTCCTTCTAAACAATGTAAAGCTGCAATTAAAGCCGTCTTATAAGAGCAATATGAGCTAAACTTCTCATAGACTTTCTGCTTAAAGCATTAGCGACTACATTAGCCTATCTACAATGATACAAGACAGTACAATCACAAAAGAGTGAATCACGAAACTCAGTGAATGATAATACAGACTCTAGTCATGCTAGGACATGCACTGTAAAATGTGCCACAACCATATGTATAAGTATACATTGAGTAATTTAATCAATTTATTAGATAAGCCATAAAAATATGCCTCATGTTCTCAAAACACAATTAATCGATTAAGCCATGTGGAAGTATCTTTTCATATTAGAAATCACATCTCATGACAAAGCATGTCATGTTGAGGAATCACATGTCACATGTCACATCAAAACTGGTACCAAAATTAGAGTTTCAACTCACGATAGAGCATGTCATGTTGGAGGAGTCACATATTACATATCACGTAAGGATCCCATATTAGAACCAGAATCACAATCAGAATCAGAACCCAAAATACAAAATAACTCCTGTCATAAATTTCAGAAAAAGAAAAACAATTATAATAGAGGCAAGAATTTCAATTAATCATCTATTTTCAAATAACTCATTGTAATTGCAAAATAAACAAATACGTGTCCCAATTTTTATCTTTTCCAAAATGAAAAATCATATCACAACAATTATTTCATAATCAGAACAAAATAACATTCATAGAGTAAGTATTATCACTTACAGTCCAAACCAGAATCGAAAACCCAAAGTACCAAAAACAAGCTCATGGATCGTAGCGTGTTTCCTCGGGAGTATTTACAATCACAACATCATAGAATCAAAACCAAAACTGAACTCTACCCATTACAGCTTAAATACCCAAAACAGACCAAAACCCCATTTTGGGACCTTAGCATGCATCCCGAGGTCCTTTATCTCGCTCCCAAACTTGAGCTAAAGGAAACCTATAACCAATCCCTATACAAAATCATCAACTTAAGTTGTACCGGCCTCGAATACCTTTGAATCAGCTTGGTTTAGTTAGAAATTGCCAAAACCAACCCTGAAACCCATCGAACCGGCCAAAATATCATTAAATTGATCATGAACTAGCTCTTAAAACTTTAAACCAACCATGAACTAGACCTAAAACTATTAAACCATCCTTGAAACCATCAAACCAGCTCCAAAACCCAATGAAACAGACTTATTTTCCACTAAACCGACCTCAAACAAAGTGAACTGGCCATGAACTGGCCTTAAACACACTGAACCAGTCTAATATGCCCTGAACCGGACCTAAACAGTTTTGAACCAGTCAGTACAATACTAAATCGGACCAAAATAGCACTGAACTGGCCCTTATTAGCCTTGAACCAGGCTTAAACCAAGCTTTTGCACACTAAAACACCTAAAAGCCATTGAACCGGTTGGTTTTCAAATGAACCAACATTTCCAAAGGCAAAACCAGTCAAACCTTCCTAGAACTGGTCAAACTAGCCACTGAACCAGCCACTGAACCAGTTCGACCCTTAATTAGCCAACCTTGGATACCTTTTTCCTCTTTTGGTTATTCTATTCCAAATTTAGTTATCCTATCACAGGGATAACACTTTCCAGATTCCATTTATTTTTTTCAATTTTTCATTTTCTAATTTTTTTTGAAACCTGGATCTCGAATCCAAGTCTAGTTTACACCCAACCTCGCTAACACATGGGCCGTGGGCCGTAGGCTGCATACGTTAGGCTTAAAAAGGCCCAGCTAGTTGGGCCAACCCAGTAGGCCCAACCTACTAGGATGAGCTAAGTCTAGAATAGATCCGGATTCAATCGGGTTTGTCTTCCAGATCCGAAATGCTGGAACAAAAAATCAAATGGAAAAAGAAGAATTGAAAGCTTTCTACCTGGAAATTTTTCACGAAAATTGGCAATAAAGCTCAGATTGAAGAACCAAAGGCCACCAAGGAATCAATTTGACTTTTAATCAACTTAAAATCAAAGAATTTAAGCTGGATTTGCTCAAAAATGGCAGACGGACAATTGGCTCTAATTTGCTAAAATTGACCAACTTAGAAGCTACTTTTCTACAAATTAGATGAGGGCTATTGTTTGTCTCGGATCAAAGAACATAGTTATAAGCTCAATGATTGAAAAAGCATGGAATGGGCACCTATTCCTTCATCAAATTGGTTAGCCATCTATCGGGGAAAAATCCAGCTGCTTTTCAACTTTTCCTGATTAAGTCCTTGGACTTCCTTATTCTTTATGATCTAATACCTAAGTTTTATTCAAGAATCTAATCTAGTCCCTAACATTTTCAATTCAATCCCTGAAAGTTTAAATTTCTTCAATCAAGTCCTTAATTCATTCAATTTGACCTGAAACTTTTTATTCTTTCATTATTAAGCCTCGAATTAACAATTAATAGAAAATTTTATTAATTTTTTTTGGATATTACATTAGGACTCTAATTTGAAGTCAAATTGCTTAGATGGAACATGTCTAGAGTTCTGACTCTGATTTAAAGTCAAATTGTTTGGATGGACCATCATCACCCAAGACTTTGTCGATTGGCCACCATGTGACTGT
>CAJVSB020000720.1:0-27319 GCA_911865555.2 Thlaspi arvense | reverse complement strand
CCTTGGTCAGTCGGTCACTTGATATGGCGTGGCGAGGAAGCAATGTCCCTGCCTCAAAGGAAAATTTTGACGCTGGAGACAAAGGGCAAATTACCAAATAGCCCCAAGGAAAAAACTTGGTGCTGGGAGACAAATTTCTCAAAACGCGTTGTTCTAGGTCTCTGAACTGGGCCCTCACCAGACAATTGTAGATAAAGGGCCCTGCCAAGAAGATTTTTTTTTTTCTTTTTCTTTTTTTTTTTGGGGATGGGTTTAGGATTTGGAGAGTTCAAAAAGCTGGTTCAAACAGTTCAAAAAGCTTGAAATACTAATGAAATATTGGGAGCCTCCAGCGCTATAAGGCAATTTGATGCTTTCATAAATATTATTGCTTGACTATGCCTTTACTCCTATAATATTGAGTGTTGGTTTCCTTTTTTTTCATTTTTTTGTTAGGAGGGAGGAGAAGGGATTCAAAGAGTTCAATAAGTTTGAAATACTAATAAAATATATTTACAAAAATTCCTTGAGAGCACCTAACGATGCTTCCACAAATATTATAGGCTAAATTGTCCTACTCTTTTAATCTTGAGTCTCCACTTTTTTTTTTTTTTTTTTTGGAGGAAGGTGGGGGTGAAGGAGTTCAATGGATTTCGAAGAATTCAATAAACTTGGAACACTAATGAAATATATTTGCAAAAAGTCTTTGGAAGCTCCTAATACCAGGATGCAATTTGATGATTTCACAAATATTTTGCTAAATTATGCTTTTATTCTTTTAATCTCGAGTCTCAGTTTTTTCTTTTTCTTTTTCTTTTTTTTTTTTAAGTGCGAGGGGGGGTTCGACAGAGCCAATAGTAGTGAGTTCAATAGTAGTTGGTTCAAAGAATTCAATAATCTTTCCGAGCCACTATTGACCAAGCGGAAACCCAATTCCTCGCACCCCACCTTTGCTCTTTCGTCATCAAATTCTCTACCATCCTTTCTGTCCGACTCCAGCCCTCCATTCTTAGGCGTGGCAAAAGCCACTGAATTTTCGGGTCCCCGAGGAACGGGCATTGGAGAATTTTGGAGGGTCATCTATTTCTTCGTAATTGCGAAGCAAAAACATTCATTCTCCGAACCAACGAACCAGTTGTCGAAATTTTGATTTTTGGGTCTTATGTTCATAGGTGAAAGTGAACCAGAAGGAATCAGAAAAGTTGTTTTGGAATCAGACGAAGAGCCTCAAGGCAGCGACTATGGTGGTCAGCGGTTCGCAGAATCGAGCCATGTGAGAGCTTGTAGTCTGGCTCATTCGCTTCATCTCGACAGCCTACATGGTTTTGGGCTCTCCAGCTTCTCTCCTCCTTTTCTGATCAGATGGGATTCATGCCAGTGCGATGGCCATGGTTTTAGCATTGCTGTCAGAACTGGTCGTGATTCCGGTGTGCGCGGTTGTCGGAATACTCAGAAGAGGGAGTCGCCGGGGGGGGGGGGTTGGCCAGAGATGGAGGGGTTTGGCGGCAGCTGAGGAAGTGGATAGAGAGAGACAGAGGACTATGTTTAGTGTCGTTTCCGATTATCTTTAAGCTGATCTC
Organism: Thlaspi arvense; assembly: GCA_911865555.2. Classification (NCBI taxonomy): domain Eukaryota; kingdom Viridiplantae; phylum Streptophyta; class Magnoliopsida; order Brassicales; family Brassicaceae; genus Thlaspi; species Thlaspi arvense. The sequence continues at coordinate 25,760 of CAJVSB020000720.1, read as the reverse complement.
ATTTTCTAATTATCTATCATATTTGGTCCCATTTTATGATTTTTCAGAGGATCATGGTGTTCCACGGAGAGCCCAAATATATAGGATGTTCTTCAAGCTTCTTAAAAGGGTGCAGAAGAAGACCAAAACTGATAGAAGAAAGCAGAACAAGATTGCAGATAATGGGTGAACTGTGCACATAACGGGCTTGGCTTTTATTAAGCAAGAAGTGCAAGAAATTTTTATTTTTCAAATCCCAGTTTCTAGCATTTTCAACTTAGAAGAAGAGTCCAAATATTCAAGTACCAAACAACCCCATAATCATTGAGGCAATTTACATTACTGAAAAGATATTCGCAGTAGGTTTATCGATGGACTAAATTTTGCCTTCATTTTCAAGCCAGGCTCCATCAGCACACGAGTTTGGAACCAGATTTTTATGAACGAACATGTGAAAATTGTAAAAACAAAATCTTGCTTTTCCTTCTGCCTTCCCTCAAAGCCTCCAAGTTCCATATGTATAGATACAACCTTCTTAGTAGGGAAAAATAGTAATACTTGCTTGATGCCCGTAAATTGGGCAGTTCCCTGTTTCATCACTAGGCGGTTCTACGAGGAGCAATTGCTGAAGGAAAATTTAGAAAGATCTCATATGTTGGCAGAGATCAATTTTTGATAGCATTTTATGTTTTAACAAGAAGACGACCAGCTTTGATAAATGCACAGTTATACCGCAAGAGCACCACAGGGAAGAAAATGGAGGCTACTGACAATGCAAGTACCCAAATGACGTACCACATCTACTGATATGAAAAGAAATCAGAGCAGAATGTATAACAAAAAAAAAAACACATGAATAGAATTCTTCCTTCGAAGGGAAATAACACCTGCTTGAACTATAAACGAGTTGTAGAGATTAAAACCCACTTGATATTTCAAATTGAGTTATCTGTGTCATCAAGTTCTTCAACTTTTGATTCTCCGTTAGACCCAGCCTGAAAAGGTTCTTGCCGTTGTTGGTTCTTCCCGAAAATGTAACTGATGAACACCACGGGAAAGGTCTATTTGTTTTCCCAAAGCCAGGAGCCACATTGTGCAAATAAATTCCTAATCAAACCATAGCAAGGAGAGAGAGATACGATTAAAGCATAAACAACCCAAAGGTGAGGTTGAGGCAGAAGGAAAGTGGCAGCTAATGAGACAGCCAAAGGATCCGAGGACTCTCCAGCTTGCACCCGAATGGCCTCAGCAGAGACAGAAACACTACGAGGAAGCTTGACAGAAGGGAACAGGAAGACTAACATAGGGGCGATGGAGAGGGCCCTCAAGTTCAAATTCAAAATAGCCTCACAAATTTCCCATGCGCCTGGGCTTTCTCAGGGAAAGAAGATAATGAGGCTGATCAGTCCCAGCACAAAGAACCTTAAGTCGAGGTAGCGCATTCCGATCAACAGACAGCAGTTCAGACAGACTGAATCTGAGAAATGTTTACTCTTTGATTCTGCAAAGAATCGACCGAATCTCAAGGCTTCATGTAGACTAAAGTTGCGGGTGTTTCCAAGAAAGTGCTCAAATGGCACAAAATGTCCGCGCTTCAAGAAGTTAAGATGTCGGCCTTGTATCTCAATATGTTTGAAGAAACGCGACAATCGGGGACGAGGATCCCGCGTTTTGCCACATCACCAGGAAAGGCTGACAAATTGCCAGGAAAACAAGGGCCCGAATGGGTGACCTGTCGTCTATGCTTTTGATTTGGGGTTTGGTTTTAAAAGCCAAAGCAAGAAGTGCAGAAGTCTAAAGCCGTAATCATTTAGTTGTTGACTATTTAAGTCGCGAATTGTTTGCCAATGGGCCTGGTTAAAAGGATTAGTTTTCCCTAAAGCTCACCCACTAAACTTTCTACAACATCCTTCGAAAAGGGGTAGAATTTTGTTCAAATTGTGCATGCATTATGATTTCCACCCTCACTGATCCCTGACAAAAGTAACGTCTTTGGAAAACAGCTTTTCTTCTCTCCTCGTTTACTTGCACGGATTGAAGATCAATCAAAATATAGTTGTAAACACAGAAAATAGTACAAAATTGAATTTACAGATCACTTTCCTTCTAAGAAGCGGTGACATGGAGTCTACTAAAGGAATATTCTTTCCCCCTTTCTCCTAGATTTTACTACCGTCAATACCATGAAAATACCTCTACCATCAACTACGTCTAATTACATGATAGTAACCTTTTGCCCGGGAGCATGGTCCTGTACGGTGTACAATGCTTGTCTACTTGCCGGAGCCATCTATGTACACGAGGAATGACCATTTGAGCTATCCATGTCAGCCAGAGATGCAATGCGGGAGTCTCCGACATCCGCGTGGCTTGGCACCAGAGAATATAAAGTGCGGGGCCAATGAATCCTTGTCCTTGCCGCCCAATGCCCTAGAAGTGGACGTGGAAGACCACTCCAAGTGCTTGTGAAGGGCATCGTTGAGCAGCTTCTGATCAACATGCCCCACCTCTAGCCTGATCCATCACCTCCCCTTCCTCTAGGGCGGTCAATAAATTAGATTTTAATTTGAATTTGATCTGAATTTTAGGCTATTTAACCGATTAAAATATTCGATGGATTAAATTCAATTATAAATATCCGTAATTTAAAATAAGTGAACTGGATATAAAATTAAGCAATTCGATCTAATAAAAATCCGAATCTGAATATTTTAATAATAATTTTTATTTAATTAATAATTACATATATTAATAAATACTTTTATATATAATATAATATACATGACATTATAATTAATAATGTACTAATTTGTATTTGTAAGACATTTTTTTTAATAGAATAATATATATTTTTTCTAAACTAATTTATAATATTCTACTTTCCTAATTTTAGTTTTTCAAATAAGTATTATATTTAATAATTAATTACTTTTGAAATTTCATAAAACACTTGAATAAATTAATTATAAAATTTTTTAAGTTCTAACTATAATACAAATAAAACTTGATAATTTTATAAAGTATTAGAATCCTCTCATCACTTTTGTAATATATTATATAACAAATTTTTTTCTTAATTATTCATCAATAATAATTTATTTTTAAATTTTATTTATATTTTAATAAAAATAAAATAATTAAACATAAATCTTATATAAATTTTTATCATTCATAAATAATAATTTATTTAATTTTACATATTTTTACTTATTGATTATTTGATTTTAATTATTATTGACAGTTATTTGAATCAAATTTTTTATTCGAATTTCGGATTTTTATCGGATTCGAATTTGATAATAACAAGTAAAAATCCTATAACATTTTGAGTCGAATTCGAATATACACATTGATAATTAAATTCAAATTATCCTGATTTGATCTAAATCCGACCCGTTTACATACATAACTTCCTCTATACATTTCTCTCTCTTAACAAACAGCTTAAAGCCCTAAATTTCATACGATAATTGGATGGACGCAAGTAAAAATGATTATTTTTTATTGGGAAAGAAAGAATGGGGTATTGTTGGCAGAAACATAATAAGAGAGGGACTAGGTTTTGGCGTGGGGCGGGTAAGAGGGGGAGAGCTATGCCATGCTGTCTCTCTCTCCAGTTTCGTCATTTTTAGTCAAATTTGGGGAAAAATTGTCTCAACCGTAGATACAGGACGGCTGCCTGTCCAATCATCCAACGGCAGCAACAACCGATTCACCTCAACATCTAGTTTTTGGTACAGAGAATCTCGTGCGTGTTTCCCAATTGTTTTATCGTGGAGTGCCTTGTCGACATGGCTTTTCCAGGTTGCATTTGAATCTTCTCCAGCTTCCATATATACCAGTCAAATTGTGAAAAAAAGGAAACACAAAAAAAAAAAAAAAGAAAGAAAGAAAGAAAGAAAGAATGAAGCAAGCACAAGCAAACCGTGGAAAACACTAGCATTGTGGTTGGGTAACAGCATCTTCCTGAACATCTTCAAAGTCCTTTTCCTCAGCATCATGATTAACCTCCCTCATCCAGTGGTCATCCAAGGTCTCATCCTTGTCAATCTTCAAGTAATCTAGGTGCTGATGGTCTTCCCCAGGCAGAAACTTCCACTGCATCATGTGGGTGAATTGGTCCATTCGATCTTGCATCTCCTCTGTAGATATGGTTGCAGCTTCAGTTTGCCTCACATTGGTGGATTAGTCATTACTTGATGCATCATGCTCATTTGAAACCATCTAAATAAGTTGAAGGAAATATAATTAGAACACATCAAAAGTATCATCACACCTGAATCATAGAAGAAGACAACACATAACGAACATGTATTGCATATCATGGAAAACAAGAACTTTTAGAACTGGATTATGTATGCAACAACACGTCTCTCACTAACATAACTGTAGAAGCAAAATACTTGATAGATTTATGTCAGGTAACTATTAACTTATAGACACCTCTGCTTGTTATATGTTCAAACAGATTCAGCAAACCATACTGGGATGAAACGGTAATATGGTTTAAAATGACAGATAATCAGGTTTGATATTATTGGTGAGTATTTTTGAGCTGGTAGGTGTGACCTTGTCAGTCTGGGGAAAAAAGAAGTCCATCCAACCATGCTAGCATACCAGGTATCATCATCAGATTAGTAGAGCAATATTAGAGAGAAAGAGAAAGGCTCTAATAAGAAATGAGAAAGGCCCTGATGAGAAACAGGCAGTGGTTCTACTTACCTTTACAAACGGTGTCCCCTAAGAGGGTTGCTGGACCTCCTATTTACAAGGGATGGTGATGGTAGAGGCCAGGTGGTCAGTCCTAATGGCATGGCATGTGTCCCATCATTTCTTTCTCACAGTGTCATCCATTTCCAGAGGCTGATGTGGAGTGTGCTACACACAGAAGGAATTTATGTTTCATAAGAAAGTATCACATGTTCTTTGAACATGCAGCATAGAAACTCTTATTCTTTAATATTGATTAAATTATGCTGAAGTTGATGGATATGGACTATGAACTTGTGGCATGCAAGCAATAGAGGCCAGTATGGCACCTGCGGGAAGTTGAGATTTGAGCTGGTCTGAGCATTTGCTCACTTAATGGAGTCACTTGATAACAAACTTGAAATGCAACCAGGAAAGGCACTGTCTCCACATAAGCATTCATGTTTTAGGTGGATTCCCCTTGTTGTGATATTCTTAGGATTATAGAATTAGTTAACATAAAATATTTCAAATAATTAAGATGTTTTCAAGTGGCATACCCACTTTCACATACACAACTTCATATCTCTTAGATGCACATTTGTGGTAGAGACTATAATATGTAGGTTTTTACATTTATAAATATGCTATATTGTTAGAATTTAGTAAGATGTTTGCAGGAAATGACAAACAATTTAACTGGAGATGGCAGGGGACTGTTATGGTGTATTTCATAGTACAGCCTCCAAATTCTCACACAAACAAGCATTCAACATAGATTGTTTATAGTGAGTTTCATAGCACAACCTACAGAGCCTCACACAGCTTATTTCTCGGCTGCATATAAAAAATATGTGCCCATTGCCATTGTTAAATATTAATGAACTAATAATCATGACTATTGACAGCTCTAGTTCACAATTTAAACCCATGCAAAAATAAATAAATAAATAAATAAAATAAACTTAATAAGATCTATTGTCTACATCTTTATGAAGTTTAATATTACATTTGAAACTCAGATATGTCAAAAACAAAGATAAGAAAACAAAACTGGAGAACAAAACAAATCATTGAGAAATTAAAACTTTTTGATGGTTTCCAGTCAACTAGGAAAATGAGGAAAAAATTAATTTATATCAAAAAGCCACTTATGGAAAATTATTAGAAATAAAAATTTAACTTATATTTCCTTTCTCCCAACAACTCTGGGTTCCATAGTAAAGTTGAAGCAAAGAATATTCCACTAGTTATAAAACTGAACTGAAGAAGTGAAACATGAAAGACTCCATCCGTTGGTAATGAGAAAACAAAAATACAAAATGGAGCAGGCTTCTGATTAAAGAGCTAGATTAAGTGAAAGATCATAGTTAGAAATTAGCAGAAATCATAGCAGACAATAGCAAAAGACAACAATGCACTACTACAAACATCATTGACAATAGAAACTGCAATTATAAATGCCTACAAAAAGTGCCAGGTTCCTCCCCAAATTTACCTTGGAATGATGGGAGTTCCCATCTTTTTCTCCTCTTCCTGCTCCTCCTCTAGTTCTTCTTGTTGTTCCGTCCCATTTCCATCCCAATTCCTCTGAGCCACTCAAAGCTTCTGCTGCTCCCCTCTAATCTTCTACACCAACATGGCCTCCACTGACCGCCTCATCAGTGTCTCCCACCATCGCTCCCCTGGCCTGGCTCGCCATGCTCCTCCAGCTAGGATCCCGAAACTTCCCTGCATACTCATGCTGCAAGTATGGCGCTCTCTCTCATCCTCCGAGAAGTCCTGCCCGTCATTCATCAATCTGTCCATGTACGTAAGCCTCCAGTTCTTGATCTTTGCAGACCTTGATCTGAATTACTCAACAGTGGGGCTAATTAAGTTCCACAAGTGATTTAAATGCCAATTGATTTCATAATATTCCTTCATCGCATTGAATTCTTTTAGCTCCTCGCATGTCAATTCTTCTCGGCACCGTTCTGAATCCAGAAACCCGCCAAATTTAGCTATGAGGTTTCAAGTGAGTCGCTTTATATATTTATTCTAAGCTACTTAAAAGTTCTCCTTTTTTTCCCATTCTTTGGCATAATTAAGCTCCCAAGTGATTTAAATACAGTTGAATTCATAATCGTATTTCATCAGATCGAACTCTTAAATCTCCGAGAACTCAATTCTTTCCCTTACCCTTCTAAATGCACAAAATTATACTCCCAAGCTTTAGTGTGAGTTTGTGCGTAAATTTCTTTTTATGTACATTTGCGAGCAGATATATACATATATATTTAAAGACAAGTACCTAGAAAGACTGAGACGTCGCGGGAGATGAGGTCGAGTAGGAGGATTTACGCTGGGAGGGAGTGTTGGCGGAGGGCTGGAGGGCGCAAGGGAAATAGAGATTCTCGAGCTCAGAGAGCCTCTCCGAGATGGCGTCCATGCTCAACTGCTTAGAGCTCCCTTGATCGTCGTCTCCTCCTGTATATCAGTCTCTCTAGTTTCTCTCTCTAACTTTCTATTTGATAGAGCGAAGAGAAAACAACCCCACGCCTTCGTCCCTCTGTCGCAGAGCTTCTTCCGTAGTGCAAGAGTCGGTTTGCGCCGCACTTGGGCGATCGGGTTTTCGCCCGTACAAAGGTGCACGTGATACCACCTCACTTTCGAGAAGAAAATGAGGAGGAAGGTGGGGTCTTCAAAAAAAATTAAAATAAATAAAAAATAAAGGCCCTAAAAAACCATAAATAATGAAAAAAATATCAAATTAGTGGAAATATTTAAAAGAAAAAATTTCCAAAAGCCTGAGGGATAACACCATTATTTTCTGTATAGTTTTCTTTCTCGAAATCTGCTCCATAGAAAAAATTTCTTCTTTCTAGTTTAATTTTTTTTTTTTTTTTTTTACCATAAGGTGTTTTTTTAATTAAAATTAGTTCTGAAAAATAAAATAAAATTCTCTTTTTTCCCCCATTAAATCCTCTAACTTACCTAAGTTGTTCACGGAGAAACAGGTGCATGTCGAAGGAATTAATTAGAACAAATTAAGCCACCTTGATTCAGTGCAATAAAGTTTATTTCTTGCATAAATTAGTAGAAATTCTTAGGTACAACTCGGAAAACCACTATGAATTAAGTACAATATTATTTAAAAAACAAAATAAAATAAAAATTACCAAACAGGACAACTGGATAATTTTAACGACATTCGATATTAAAATATAAAATATTATATTTTGGGTCATAAGAAAAATATTATACTTAAGAATATTTTTTATTTTAAAATACACTTGTTATTATAATTATGTATATACATATTTATAATTACGTAAATCATATTTTTAATTGTAATAGTTACAAGCATGAGTATTTATATAACAATAGAGATATTTTAAAAATATAAAATATTTTTAATTGAGTTTTTTTTTCAAATAAAATATTTCACATTTTGAGACTTGATGTCATTAAAATTATTGACCCGTCCGGCTTGGTATTTGTCCCTAAAATTAAAGAAAGCTGCCAAAAGTTAATTAAAAAGCTCGTGCAGGAAAAAAGCTAAACAGCTTCCAACTACTACTCGAAGCTTTCTTGCTCCAACGATGGATAACATCCATCTCAACATCTTCAACTTCAACTTCAGCTTCAGCTTCAGGTGGATGTTGTTGTTGCTGAAGGATGAAAATTATGTTGAGGGGTGGAAACTGAAGGGTGGGAATACGAAGCCAGCGAGAAGCTCGGTTGAGTAAGCTCAGAATGGAATCATGCCAGGGTGAAATGCCATGATGAATGCGTACAGAATCCAGAAAGTTTTTCCTGGAAAAAAGATTGAGCAGAGTAATGATGCAGCCAGAGCAGCAGAGAACTCTCCAACTTGCATGCGAATTGTATTGGCCGTGATGGTCATGTTGAGCACGAGCTTGACTGATACGAGGAGAAAGAGAAGTACAACAATGGCTATAAAGAGAAAGAAGGGGCGATTCTCGTACAGGCTTAAAATCAAATTAGGCTCAGCGTGGATTGGAGGATGAGGCTAGTAAGGGTGGGATGAAATATCTGAGATCAACAAGGTAGGACATTGTTTTGTTTTATGGTCGTTAAGGGGAATAGAATTGGCTAATTATTATAGATGAGGAATGGCGAGTATGAAGGGATGAAAGGGGCCTCTTTTATAGATGAGCAATGTCCCGTATGCAAGGGCCGAAAAGCACAGCTTAGCTCGACTTTTTGCCCGATATTCGCCTCCCCCCCGGCCCGCTTTTACTGAATTTCAACTAACCAAATTTATACTTTGGGTCTGCCGAAGAAAAATTTATCTCATCATTTGCGGGCGGGTCTGGTTGGCGCTGCCGCGTTGGGATGACATACAGCATCAAACTCGCTTTATTTGCTCTCCTTTGTACTCGCGACACATCCAATCTCCAAGGTACGCGTTGACAAGCACAAGCCAATTGCTCGTTATTTTGGGTTCATTCTACTGTAGAAGAGTTTTGAAAAGGCTGGGATACTGATCCTAGGGTTTTTTCAAAAGGCTAGGATGTTGATCTTATCCTTTTTCAAAACTCTTCTACAGTAAAATGCACTAGCCGTTTTCAAAGGCTAGGATTAACATCCTAGCCTTTTGAAAAAAACTAGGATCAACATCCTAGCCTTTTTCAAAACTCTCCTACAGTAAAATGCGGCTGGCCTTTTTCAAAACCTTTCTACAGTAGGATGCACCCCGAACTCTTCTGGGGTATCTAGATTTCTACAAAAACCCCCCTGGCCCCGCAGAAATATTATTGAAACAAGGCTTTCAACCGGACCCTTCTGGGCCCGCGGGAAAGTTAGACGGATTTGATCCTAGCCTTTTACAAAACCCTTCTACAGTAGAATGCACCCAGAACCCTTCTGGGGAAAGCTTTCAACAAGACCCTTCTGGGCCCGCGGAGGGTTTAGACGGATTTGATCTTAGCCTTTTATAAAACCCTTCTACAGTAGAATGCACCCAGAACAGCTCTGGGTACCTAGATTTCTACAGAACCCCTCCGGGCCCCGCAGAAATATTATTGAAATATATTGGAATCCGCTGATGCCACAAGGCAATTTGATGCTTCCACGTATATTATTGCTAGATTATGCTTTTACTTGTTTAATGTTTCTTTTTTTTGTCTTTTTCTTTTTTCTTTTTTTTTGGGAGGGGGGGGGGGGGGGGGGGGCAGGGATTCAAGTTGATAGATATTAAGCAAAATACTTGATAGATTTATGTTAGTTAACTATTAGCTTATATACACCAATGCTTGTAATCTGTTCAAACAGATCCAGCCAACCATACTGGATGAAACGGTAATATGATTTGAAATGGCAGACAATCAGATTTGATATTGTTGGTGAGTATTTTTGAGCTGGTAGGCGCCCTTGTTAGTCTGGGGAAAAAAAGAACTCCAGCCAACCATGCTGGAATACCAGGTATCATCATCGGATTAGTAGAGCAACAGTAGAGAGAAAGAGAAAGGCTCTGATGTGAAACTGGCAGTGATTCCACTTATCTTGACAAATGGTGTCCTCTAAGAGGGTTGTATAAGGGATCATGACAGTAGAGGCCAGGTGGCCAATCGTAATGGCATGGCATGTGTCTTATCATTTCTTTCTTGCAGTGCCATCCATTTCCGGAGGCTGATGTCGATTGTGCAACACATGGAAGGAATTTATGTTTCATAAGAAAGTATCACATGTTCTTTGAACATGCAGCATAGGAACTCTTATTTTTTAATATTGATTAACTTATGCTCTGGTTGAGGGATATAGACTACAAACTTGTGACATGAAGGCACCGAGGCCAATATGGCACCAGCAGGAGCTTGAGATTTGAGCTGGTCTGAGCATTTGCTCACTTACTGGAGTTACTTGATAACAAACTTGAAATGCAACCAGGAAAGGCACCGTCTCCACATAACCATTCATGTTCTAGGTGGACTCCCCTTGTTGTAATATTCTTAGGATTATAGAATTAGTTAACATAAAATATTTCAAATAATTAAGATGTTTTCAAGTGGCCATACCCACTTTCACATACACATCTTCATATCTCTTAGATGCACTGGACATTTGCAGTAAGACTATAATTTAACTGGAGATGGCAGGGACTGTGATGGTGTATTTCATAGGACAGCCATCAAAATCTCACACAAACAAGCCTTCAACATAGATCAGTTATAGTGAGTTTCATAGCACAACCTCCAGAGCCTCACACAGCTTATTTCTCAGCTGCATATGAAAAATTCGTGCCAATTGCCATTGTTAAATATTGATGAACTGACAATCACGACTATTGATGGCTGTAGTTCACAATTTAAACCCATGCCAAAAAAACCATTAATAAGATCTATTGTCTACATCTATATGAAGTTTAATATTACATTTGAAACTCAGATACCTCAAAGACAGATAAGAAAACAAAACTAGAGAATAAAACAAATTATTGAGAAATTAAAACTTCCTGATGGTTTCCAGTCAACTAGGAAAATGAGGAAAAAATTAATTTCTATCAAAAAGCCACTTCTGGGAAAATTATTAGAAATAAAAATTTAACTTATATTTCCTTTCTCTCAACAACTCTGGGTTCCATAGTAAAGTTGAAGCAAAGAAATATTCCACTAGTTATAAAACCTGAACTGAAGAAGTGAAACATGAAAGACTCCATCCGTTGGTAATAAGAAAACAAAAATACAAAATGGAGCAGGCTTCTGATTAAAGAGCTAGATTAAGTGAAAGATCATAGTTAGAAATTAGCAGAAATCATAGCAAACAATAGCAAAAGACAACAATGCACTAACTACAAACATCATTGACAATAGAAACTGCAATTATTAATGCCTACAAAAAGTGCCAGGTTCCTCCCCAAATTTACCTTGGAATGATGGGAGTTCCCATCTTTTTCTCCTGTTCCTGCTCCTCCTCTAGTTCTTCTTGTTGTTCCGTCCCATTTCCATCCCAATTCCTCTGAGCCACTCAAAGCCTCTGCTGCTCCCCTCTAATCTTCTACACCAACATGGCCTCCACTGACCGCCTCATCAGTGTCTCCCACCATCGCTCCCCTGGCCTGGCCTCGCCATGCTCCTCCTGCTAGGATCCTGAAACTTCCCTGCATACTCATGGTGCAAGTATGGCGCTCTCTCTCATCCTCTGAGAAGTCCTGGCCGTCATTCATCAATCTGTCCATGTACGTAAGCCTCCAGTTCTTGATCTTCGCAGACCTTGATCTCAATTACTCAGCAGTGGGGCTAATTAAGTTCCAGAAGCGATTTAAATGCCAATTGATTTCATAATCCTCCTTCATTGCATTGAATTCTTTAAGCTCCTCGCATGTCAATTCTTTTCCATACCCTTCTGAATCCAGAAATCCGCCAACCAATTTAGCTATAAGGTTTCATGCGAGTCTCTTTATATATTTATACTAAACTACTTGACAGTTCTCTGTTTTCCCATTCTCTGGCCTAATTAAGCTCCCAAATGATTTAAATACAGTTGAATTCATAATCTTATTTCATCAGATCGAACTCTTAAACCTCCTAGAACTCAATTCTTTCCCGCACCCTTGCTATATGGACGGATCCAGCAAAAATTATAGTTCTAAGCTTTAGTGCGAGTTTCTGCGTAAAATTTATGTTTACGTACATATATGAGCAGATAAATACATATGTATTTAAAAGAGAAGCACCTAAGAAGACGGCGACGTCGCGGGAGAGGAGGTCGAGTAGAAGGGATTTGCGCTGGAGGGAGTGCTGGCGGCAGGCCGGAGGGCGCGAGGGAAATAGAGATCTCGAGCTCAGAGAGCCTCTCCGAGATGGCTTCCATGGCTTCACTGCTTAGAGCTCCCTTGATCGTTGTCTCCTCCTGCATCTCTCTCTCTAGTTTCTCTGTCTAACTTGCGAATTGATGAGCAAATGAGATGACAACCCCTCGCCCTTCGCCCCCTACAACCGGAAAGCGTCGCTAAAGTCGTTTTAAATGCCGCAGATTGGCCATCATCAGATTGAAATAAAGGCGCACGTGGTATCACGTGACTTTGTCGGAGAAAACAACGAGGAAGGTGGGGTCTTCAGAAAAAATAAAATAAATAAAAACTAAGGGCTCTAAAAAACCATAAATAATAAAAAAAAAATTCAAATTAGTGAAAAAAGAGAAATTTTCCAAAAGCCCGAGGGTTTAATAACTTAATACCATTATTTTCTGTATAGTTTTCTTTCTCCGAATCTGCTACATAAAAAGACTTCCTTCTTTCTCCTTTTATTTTTCTTTTTACCACAAGTATTTTTTTTATTAAAATTAACTCCGAAATGTATAATGTAACTCTCTCTCTTCATTTTTTTTCTCCATTAAATCATATGACATACCTAATTTTGTTATGGAGAAGCAGGTGCATGTCGAACGAATTATTAGAGCAAATTAAGCAACCACGACTCAGTGTACTAAATTTTATTTCCCGGACAAATGAATAGAACTTATTCGGTACGACTTCGAAAGCCGCAACAAAACAGGCACAACATCTTCAAAAAGAATAAAAATAAAATAAAAGCAAGGTGCCAAACGTTCACTAACAACGACTTGTGCGGGAAAAGGGGCTAAACAGCTACCAACTCCAAACTCCAAGCTTCCTTGCTCCTCCTACGATGGAGAGCATCCCATCTCAACATCTTCAACTTCAACTTCAGCTTGAGGATGATTTTGTTGCCGCTGAAGGCTGCAAATGATGTTGAGTGGTGGGAATTGAAGAGTGGGAATACGAAGCCAACGAGAAGCCGAACGAGTAAGCTAAGAATTGAATCATGCCAGGGTAACGCGCACAGGATTAGTGTGTACAGAATCCAGAATGTTTTTCTTGAAAGAAATATTGAGCAGAGTAATGACATAGCCAAAGGAACGGAGAAATCTCCAACTTGCACGCGAATTGAATCGGCAGTGACGATCATGTTAAGCGCGAGCTTGACTGATAGGAGGAGAAAAAGAAGCACAGCAATAGCCATAAAGAGAAAGAAGGGGGATTTTCATGTAGGCCCAAAATCAAATTAGGCTCGGTTTGGGATTGAAGGAGCAGGCTTGTAAGGGTGGGATCAGGTATCTGAGATCAAGAAGAAAGACATGGTTTTGTTTTATGAAGAAGGAAAGTAAGGTTGCCTATTATAGACGGAGTGAGGCATTTATGAAGGGGTTTTGAATTTTCTTTCCTCCTGTCCCATCGTCACCCTTCGGGTCACTATCAAGCGAAGTGTGGTTGTCTCTACGAAGAATGCTTAATTTACTTTACTCTTCCAGTGTCACCATCAAAGAATTTGCTTTCAGCGTCACCGTCGAAAGAATTTGGTTCCAGCAAACAATCAACCCGTACACCTTGGATTTGCTTCACCATCCATGTGTACACGTGGATGGCCTTCAGGGTATACTTGGCTCCATACTCGTTATTCTTCCTCTTTGCGCGGGCACAGACAAATAAAAGGGCTATGCAAGTCAAGTCAACTCCAACCTGCAGAAAGAAGGAAAGGAGAGAGTTTTCTTCCTTTTTTTTCTTTTCTTTTTTTTAAGAGGTGGGGTTAGGTTAGTTTCAGTAGGCTGGATCTAACAGTTCAATAAGCTTGAAATAGCAATCAATTATATTTGCAAAAATTCCTTAAGAGACCTAACGCTACAAGGCAATTTGACGATTCCGCAAATGTTACTGCTAGATTATGCTTTTACCCTTTCAAAGTCTTGGTTTTCTTTCTTTTCCCACATTTTGTGGGATTCAAAAAGTTCACTAAGTTTAAAATACCAATGAAATATATTTGCAAAAGATTCCATGGGAGTCGCTAATGCCACAAGGCAATTTGATGCTTCCACAAATATTATCGCTAGACTATGCTTTTATTTCTTCACTATCGAGTATGGGTTTTTTTTTTCCTCCTCTTTTTTTTTTCTTTTTTTTTTTGTTGTTGTTGGAGGAGGGAGTAGTTCAAATAATTCAATAAGTTTGAAATGCTAATGAATTATATTTACAAAAATTCGCTGAGAGCACCTAATGATGGTTCCACAAATATTATTGCTAAATTATACTTTCACCCTTTTAATCTTGAGTCTCCGTTTTGTTTTCTTTGGAGGAAGGGGTTTGAAGGAGTTCAAGAGGGATTCAAAGCGTTCAACAAGCTTGAAATACTGATGAAATATATTTGAAAAAATTCCTTGGGAGCCCTCAAACCACAATGCAATTTGATGCTTCCACAAATATTAATGCTAAAACTTGCATTTACGCTTTTAATCTTGAGTCTCAGTTTTTCTCTTTTTTCATTTTTTTTGGTCGGTGGGAATGGTTTCGAAAGAGTTAACAGGGATGGTTTAAAGAATTCAATAAGCAGGCAAGGCTGCTGTCCGATGATCCACTGGTGGCAACAACTGATTTTCCTCGACAGCTAGGTTTTTTTTGGTATGGAGAATCTCGTTCGTGTTTTCTCGCTGTTTTACCGTTGAATGCCTTGTCAACGAGACTTTTTCTGGTCGGATTTGGATCTTCTCCAGCTCCAAGATACTAAAAAAGAAAAAAAAAACCCAATAAACTAGTTAGTCATCTTTTTTTTTTAATTTTTATGTTTTGGGTATTGTACAGTTTTGATTAAGATTATTAGACCCTTTTTGAGCGAAGAGGAGAGAATTTGTACGACATCAGAATAATACCTATTAATGCTAATTGGTCATATTGTTTGGTCGTTTAATTCAGTCCATATTATTTTAGTATCTGCCATGCTTAGGCAGCTGAACTTCCAAACTGCTCCATTCTAATTTTATGTTTATGAATCTTGATTTATTAACAGGCATATTCAACCATCTATAACAGCCTAAGACGAAGAAAGCCTAATTATAAACCAAAAAGGTTAAATGAAAAAAAAAAAAAAAAAAGAAAGGAAGAAAGAAAGAAATAAGCACAAGCTGACATCCGAATTCCACAGGAGAAATTTCACCTCTACGAATACCCCTCTGCCCGTGAGTTTCAAGTTAGTTCTAGCAAATTCTCACAAGATTCAGTTTCCGGAACAGTATTTATTTATTTATTTATTTTTTGGTGGGGGGGGGGGGGTGTGGGAGGGAGGCATTATCTGGAACAGAACTGCTATTATCACTAACAAGATTATGAAGACACTCTTGATGCCTTCAGAAACTGAAGCATCAAGAAAACACTAACAGTGTGTTTGGGTAACGACCTCTCTTCCTAAACATCATCAACGTACTTTTCCTCAGCATCATGATTAGCCTCCTTCATCCAGTGGCTATCCAAGGTCTCACCCTTGTTGATCTTTGAGTAACCTAGGTGCTGATTATCTTCCCTTTACAGAAACTTTTGTTGCACGGTTTTGTTTTATGGTAGTTAAAGGAAGTAAGGTTGCCAATTTATAGCCGTAGTGGAGGCCTTCGTGAAAGACTAATTCGTGGATTGTACCCAAAAATAGAGTGTTGGGCATTTGTATTCTAAAATTATAATTTTGATATTTTGTACTTTAAGTTTATCACCTACCATAAAAGTTTGCACCATAAGTTTATTATCTACTGTAAATTTAACGGTAAAATTAGAAGTTTATATCTTGGAAAATTTAAAAAAAAAATTTAATTTTACTTTTCTCTATTATTACTCTATTCAATGTTTTTAAAGCTTTTTTAATTATTTTACTCATTTGTTTCATAAATTAATTAATAAATTTTAATCCGAATATGTCAAACTTGATTTTAGTTTTTGGGTAAATATAATTAATTTATTTTCTTTTTAAATATAAATTGTTTAATTTTATTAGAGAACAAGAGAAAATTTTAAATTTAAGATTATATAATTAAATAAGTAAAATTCTAATTTGTTTAATTATTAAATAACTAATAATGGATTTAATTATTAGTCCATTAAATTCGAATGTATTTGTTTGGATAGAGAATTACAAAATGTTTATATTTGTTTTATAAAATTATTTTCTACTTTCAAAAAATAATCATGTTTGGAATTATTTTTAACACATTCTCTTTTTGTCATAAAACAAAAATACAAATAATTTAGTATTTTTTATAAAACAAATACAAATATTTTCTCATTCTCTATCCAAACAAATAAGTTAGAAATTATTGGATTAATAATTAAATCCATTATTAGTTATTTAATAATTAAATAAGTTAGAATTTAACTTATTTAATTATATAATCTTAAATTTAAATTTTCTCTTATTTTTTAACAAAATTAAACAATTTATATTTTAAAAAATAAATTATTTAAAAAATACAATGTCACAAATCATATTTACCTAAAAATAAAATTAAGTTTGATATATTTTGATTAGAATTTATTAATTAATTTTTATAAAAAATGAGCGAAATAATTAAAAAAATCTTAAGAACATTGAATAAAATAATAGCAAAGAAAAGTAAAATTAATTTTTTTGTCATTTTTATACGAAATTTCAATTTTACTTATTAATTTTATTATGAACATCCATATTTGGTAAACTTAAAATACAAAATATCAAAATTATAATTTTAAACTGTGTCAAAAACTCCTAGTTTTAAAGTACAACATTCAAATTAGTCTACATGAAAAGGTTTGAATTTATTTTTCTTTCTTCCAGAATCAACATTTGGGCCGCTATCAAATAGTGGAGTGGAGACCGGTGATTGAGAAACTGAATCGGACCAAGAGATTGGAGTGGTTTAACTGGGAATGGGCCATAGTTCCAGTTCGATTACATGTTTAAACTTTTTTTGTTTATTTGGACCGCTGCCAATAGGTTTTACCAATAAATAATCGGAAAACTAGCCAACCAATTTTGACTCACATTTTAATGAATCTCACTTACTGAACTTATAGCACTTCTTATTTTTACTTAACCAATTTCCAATACGCTAACAAGCCAATTCAAGGAACGAACTTTATCCAACCAATTTAAAATTCATTCAAGCTAATTTGAAAATTTCAAGTCATTGACAAGTTAACCCAGGAAATGAATTTAATTTTGGAAAATGTGAGAATCCTCAAAGCCCAGTAAACTCACTAGAAAAATTAAAAATATGGTTTGTTGATAAAATTTCTTATTTTTATATTTTAAACATTGTTTAATTGATGCTATGAGTCTATTTTAATCCAACTATTGGTGTTAGTCAGTATACCATTTTATGAAGCATTTTTATTAATTAAATAACTTATTTAATTATCCATCCAATTTTATGTCTCTAGTTATGAATCTGTAATTAATGTATTGTCTCCATTTATAATTGTTCAATTAAATATATTCAAAACACGAACAAAACAAGAATTTGCCAAATTATTGGGGTTCTTTTTGTTTTCTAGGAATTCGCAAGTAAACCCACAAGTTAATTTGTTTTCTTTTTATTTTGAAACTTAATTAAAATTCTCTTAAATTCAATGATTTTAATTCATATATGGATATTATTCTGGAGTAAAACTTGAGAAAAACATCCATATAAATTGGGTAAATTTTCGGCCTTCTCTGGTCGCGCGTAACGCAGGCGTTTTTGGAAAGGGTGGTGGCAGGCCGCGGGAGGAGGAGAAGGGAAAGGGCAAGAGAGAGAGAAAAAAAAGAAAGGGAAAGGAAAGAAAAAACGAAAAGAAATTTCTAATTGCAATTCGATCCTCTCCTTTTTCTCCTCACTTCAAAATGACTCAAGTACTTCCAATCCACTCAATCCACCCCTGCAATTTAAAGCATTTCAGTTAAACCCCCAAATTTTAGTTTAACTAAGATAGGAATGCTGCAAAAGGATATCAAATATGTTAATTTTTAATAATTATAGACGTGTTCAATTTTCAAAATGCTATAAAATCTGATCAAATTATTCATGATTATTTCAGTTTGTTTTCAGTTTGACATGATTGGTTTTAAATATTTTTTAAGATAAAAATTAATTAAATCTTATTCATTGAATAAAGAGAAAATCTCATTAAAAATACTATAAAATTGTTCTACCTTCCTACAATACCAAGGACTTTTAATATTAAATATTTTAAATATAATTATAATCATTTTATGCAATACTTAAAGAATAAGGACATAGGGCCTTTTGTTTTTAACTATATATATATATATATATATAATAAATGTATTGTATATATTATTTAATATATTATCTATATTAAATAAAATAAAATTATATATAATCAATTTGATTTGATTCAGTTATTTGTTTTAAAAATTAACAACTACACTGAACTAATTAATTTTATATATTTTAAAATTAAAATTAAACAAAATTTGAAATTTTAATTAATTTTTAATCCACTTGATTTTAATTGAATGGGTTCAATCAATTTATAGAGTTTTGGACACCCCTCCTTAAGGGTGAACACGTTTCAATTTTTTTCAAATTTTGCATAAAATTATATCATACTAATTATTTCAATTTTTTTAATATTAAAATCAAAACATGCGTTTTGATATTGATATCATTACTTTAGTTTTATTTGATTTCAGTACAGTTCGGTACAGTTTTTACGATTTTTTTATCATATTAAAGTATTTAAGTAAATTAATAAAATTTTTACAAAATCATAAAAAAAGATTTTTTAGTATATAATCAATACAAAAAATCAAATTATTTTAAGATTATATAATGTTAATAATTTTCTATATTTAAAAATTTAATTTTAAAACTTTTATTAATAATCATCTATAACTTTATATTTTTAATTTCACAGTGTATTAGAAACAAATTAAAATTATGAAAATAAATGAAAAGGTCAATTTTGTTTAATCAAATTTAACATGAAACTTTTAATCAATTTAATTAAAAACCTACCATCATTAGATGATTTAATTAACTTACGTGTAATATAAATATTTTAATTAATAACTTAAAATCTAATTATTTAGAAGTTTAATAATTTTATATATAATATAAATAATTTAATAAATTATTATATATAATATATTCGTACAATATAGGTTAAACTTTAATTTTATTTTTCTTTAAATATGCATTCATTAATTTCACATATTTTTCTATTGATAGTTGATATATAAAATTCAATTCTCAATTATTTGTATTTATTTGGTAATGGTAATTTTTTAACTTAAGGTTTTTGATAAAAAAAATTAATACTTAATTTATATTCTTTTACATGTAATTTTCTTCATTTAATTTTTTTAGAACTATTTTTTAGATTTGTTAAGTTAAACTTTTTATTTATTTATAATGGAAAAGTGTATTTAAGAAATTCTTTCTTTTTTAGTTAGAGCTTCCCATATTTTAGGTAATTTATGAAATTTAAATTAGGTGATAAATTGGTAAATGGTTCATTACATTATAATATAAATTTTATAATAAAAGAAAAAATAAAAAATAATTTCATTCTCTAATAGGTGTACAAAATTAAGAAATTGGTTGTAAATGTACAATATATATATTAGAATCTTTTTTTATAATATAATTTATAATATTTACACTTTTTTTCATATAAGTCCTTAATCTTTTAATTTTTTAATTTACTATTAAATTATAATTAATATTTAAAAATTTAATCATTTTATATATGATATAAATAATTTAATAAATTATTATACATAGTATTTGATTTAATATAATTTTTTTATCAATTTTAAATTTATAAAATTAAAATTATATCAAAATATTTAATACGATATTATTTAATATCAAAATTTATAAATTTTTTTATAAAAAATTTAATTTCTAATTTAATTTAATTTAATATAATTTAATTTGTTACGGTTTTAAAAATTATAAAGGTGCCTGTCCTATCCCTTCTTGGTCAGTCGGTCACTTGACATGGCGTGCCGAGGAAGCAATGCCCTTGCCCCAAAGGAAAAGTTTTACGCTGGAGATAAAGGGAAAATTACCAAATAGCCCCCAAAAAAAAAAATTGGCGCGGGAGACAAATTTCTCATTACACGTTATTCTAGGTGTGAACTGGGCCCTCACCAGACAATTACAGAGAAAGGGCCTCCAAGAAGGAAAGCCTTTTTTTTCCTTTTTCTTTTTGTTTTTTAGGGATGAGTTCAGGATTAGGAGAGTTCAAAAAGCTGGTTCAAACAGTTCAAAAGCTTGAAATACTAATGAAATATATTTGCAAAAATTCCTTGGGAGCCTCTAGCGCTACAAGGCAATTTGAAGCTTCCACAAATATTATTGCTTGACTATGCCCTTACTCCTTTAATATTGAGTGCCAGTTTTCCTTCCCCCTTTTTTCCGTGTTGGGAGGGAGGAGAAGGGATTCAAAGAGTTCAATAAGTCGGGGGGGGGGGGGGGGGGTGGGGGGTTGGCCAGAGATGAAGAAGAGGTTTGGTGGCGGCTGAGGAAGTGGATACAGAGAGAAAGAGGACTATGTTTTGTGCCATTTCCGATTATCTTTAAGCTGATCTCATTTTCTAATTATCTATCATATTTGGTCCATTTTATGATATTCATGGGATCATGGTGCTCCACGGAAAGTCCAAATATATAGGATGTTCTTCAAGGTTAAAAGGGTGCCAAAGAAGACAGAACTGATAGAAGAGAGCAGAGCAAGGGTGCAGAAAATGGAGGAACTGTGTACGTAACAGGCTTGGCTTTATTAAGCAAGGAGTGCAAGAAGTGAAAGAATGCAAAGTTAAAGAAATTTTTATTTTTTAAATCCAGTTCTAGCATTTTCAACTTAGAAGCAGAGTCCAAATGTTCAGGTACCAAACATTCCCTTAATCATTGACGCAATTCACATTACTGAAAGCATATTCGTGGCAGGTTTATCGATGGACTAATTTTGCCTTTATCTTCAAGCCGGGCTCCATCAGCCCATGAGTTTGGATTTGGAACCTAGATTTTTATGAATGAATATGTGAAAATTGTAAAAACAAAATCTTGCTTTTCCTTCTGCCTTCCCTCAAGGACTCCAAGTTCCATATGTATAGATATAACCTTCGTAGTAAGGAAAAATAACAATACTTGCTTGATGCCCGTATACTTGGCAGTCCCCTGTTTCATCACTAGGGGGTTGTACGAGGAGCAATTATTGAAGGAAAATTTAGAAAGACGTCATATGTTGGCAGAGATTAATTTTTGATAGCATTTTATGTTTTAACAAGAAGACAGCAAAGTTTGATAAATGCACAATTATGCCGCAAGAGCACCACAGGGAAGAAAATTGAGGCTACCGACAATGCAAGAACCCAAATGACGTACCACATCTACTGATATGAAAAGAAATCAGAGCAGAATGTATAGCAAACAAACACATGAATAGAATTGTTCCTTTAAAGGGAAATAACACCTTCTTCAACTATAAACCAGTTGTAGACATTAAAACCCACCTGAGATTTCAAATTTGAGTTATCTGTGTCATGAAGTTCTTCAACTTTTGATTCTCCATTAGACCCAGCCTGAAAAGGTTCTTGCCGTTGTTGGTTCTTCCGACAATTTAACTGATGAACACCACAGGAAAGGTCTATTTGCTTTCCCAAAGCCAGCAGCCACATTGTGCAAATAAGTTCCTAATCAAACCATAGCAAGGAGAGAGAGAGATGATTAAGCCATAGACAACCCAAAAGTGAGGTTGAGGCAAAAGGAAAGTGGCAGCTAATGAGACAGCCAAGGGATCCAAGAACTCTCCAGCTTGCACCCGAATGACCTCAGCAGAGACAGATACACTAAGAGGAAGCTTGACAGAAGTGAACAGGAAGACTAACATAATAGCAATGGAGAGGGCCCTCAAGTTCAAATTCAAAATAGGCTCACAAATTTCCCATGCGCCTGGGCTTTCTCGGAGAAAGAAGATGATGAGGCTGATCAGTCCCAGCACAAAGAACCTCAAGTCGAGGTACTGCATTCTGATCGACACATAGCAGTTCAGATAGACTGAATCTGAGAAATGTTTACCCTTTGATTCTGCAAAGAATTGACCGAATCTCTAGGCTTTATGTAGACTAAGGTTGCGGATGTTTCCAAGAAAGTGTTCAAATGGCACAAAATGTACGCACTTTATGGAGTTAAGATGTCGGCCTCATATCTCAATAAATTTGAAGAAACGAGATAATCGGGGATGAGGATGCCGCGTTTTGCCACATCACCAGGAAAGGGTGAGAAATTGCCAGGAAAACTAGGGCCTGACCGAGTGATTTGTACTTTATGCTTTTAATTTGGGGTTGGTTTCAAAGCCGAAGAAAGAAGTCCAAAAGTCTAAGGCCTAATCCTTTGGTGGTTGACTACTGAAGTCACATTGTTGGCCAACGGGCCTGGATAATGGGGTTAGTTTTCCCAAAAGCTCACCTACTAAACTTTCTACAACATCCTCCGGAAGGGGGTAGAATTTTGTTCAAATTGTGCATGCAGTATGATTTCCGTCCTCACTGGTCCCTGACAGAAGCACCGTCTTTGGAAAAGAGCTTTTCTTCTCTCCTCGTTAACTTGCACGGATTGAAGATCAATCAAAGTATGGTTGTAAACACAGAAAATAGTACAAAACTAAATTTACAGATCACTTTCCTTCCAAGAAGCCCGTGACATGGAGACTACCAAAGGAATATCCTTTCCTCCTTTCTCCTAGATTTTACTACTGTCAATGCCATGAAAATACCTCTACCATCAACTACGTCTAATTACATGATAGTAACCTTCTGCCGGGAGCAAGGTCCTGTACCCTGTACAATGCTTGTCTACTTGCCAGGGCCATCTATGTACACGAGGAATGACCACTTGGAGCGATCCATGCCAGCCAGAGATGTAGAGCGGACGTCTCCAACATCCAGTGGTGGCTTGGCGCCAAAGTATATAGAGTGCGGGGCCAATGAATCCTTGTCTTGCCGCCCAGTGGTCATCGAAGACCCCTCCAAGTGCTTGTCAGGGGCATCGTTGAGCCGCTTCCGATCAACATGCCTCATCCCTGCCTCGATCCACCACCTTCGCTTTCTCTAAACATTTCTCTCACTTAACACACAGCCTAAAGCCCTAGATTTCAGACGATGCTTGGAGTTTTGTAGGGAGAAGGGTGACAAGAGAGGGACTTGGGCTTCGGGGTGGGGTGGGGTGGGGTAAGAGGGGGAGAGCTATGCCATGCTCTCTCTCTCTCTTCTTCAGTTTCGTCATTTTCAATCAAATTAGGGGAAAAATGTCTCAACCATCGGTACAGGCAGGGCTGCGTATCCAATCATCAACGGCGGCAACAACTGATTTCACGTCAAAAAAAAGAGTAAACTAGCAATGTAATCCCTAAAAGATCTGCGAGCCACCAATTTAGTATGCTAATGTTTTATTCCATCAAAACAGTCCAAACTTTCCCATTCCGTCCATCAATATACTCCTGCCGTCAGCCCCTCGATAGAAACAGTGCTAGAAGGTTACATGCAGGCTTAGGTATATGCTGATATGGATGGTGGAAGCGAAAAGCTCAAGTATATGCTAACATGGCAAAGTATAGATTAAAAATACAAAAACAAACATGGGCTATAGAACAAATTCCCAAACCCTCAGTTCTACAACTATATGCCCTTTCTCCCCCTTTCCCGTTTCCATCGAAGTGTAAGCAGGATTCCAGTTCTTTCTCTTTCAGCACTCCCCAAATCCAGTGATAGAATTTTCAACATTAGGGTTTGAAAGTGGCCCGTTTCATTTATTGATTCATTTGTTCACGCTTCCATTTTGAGCTTCTTCTCATCTCTCTGTTAAATGACGACCAGAGGCAGCGGATTGAGAAGGCGAAGAGGATATTCTAGAGAACTGGACCTTCTTCTGAGATTTCAGAGGAGAGGATTTTCTAGGAGGAATCTGGACATGATTATGTCATTTATGTGAAAGGAGTGGCTGGGTTGAGGTCTCGAGCCGATAACGTTAGGTCTAGAGGAGGATTTTGATGGGCACATGGCACTGGTAATGTTTTATATGAGCATCAGCTGTATAAACAAGCTCTGATTAGTTTTTAAAGAGCTTGTAAGCTTCAACCCACTGACGTAAGGCCTTATTTTAGATCTGGCAATCGCTTGAACATTATCAAAAGGCATACAGATCCCTTGCTGCCACTGACATTAGGAACTAACGCTTCCTCTTCGATGGAAATGATAAAGGGGGAGAAGGGGGACCACTTGCTGTGTTTTCTACCAGAAAAAGAAGGTTGAGGGGAGCCATTCGTTTTTTCTTTATCTATGGGAAGCGCCAATCGTGGGATTTTTATGGCCTTCCACCAATGATGTTAATTAACTTTCATATCAGCGTACACGTCAGCTTCGGCACTCTTTCTGTTAAGGGTTGACGGCGAGAGTATATTGATGTATAAAGGAAGAGAGTTTGGAGTGTTTTAACGGAAGAAAACTTTAAAAGACCATGTTGGTGGCTAACAGATTTTTCAGGGACTATTTTGGTAGTTTACTCTAAAAATAAAATCTAATTTTTGGTACACAGAATCTCGCGCGTGTTTCCCCGTGGTTTCATCGTGGAGTGCCTTGTCGACATGGCTTTTCAGGTTGCATTTGAATCTTGTCCAGCTTTAAGATATACCAGTCAAATTATGAAAAAAAAGGAAACATGGGAAAAGGAAAAAAAAAAAAAGGAGAGAAAGAAAGAAAGAAAGAAAGAAGCAAGCACAAGCAGACCATGGAAAAACACTAGCATTGTGGTTGGGTAACAGCCTCTTCCTGAACATCGTTAAAGTACTTTTCCTCAGCATCATGATTAACCTCCCTCATCCAGTGGTCATCCAAGTTCTCATCCTCATCAATCTTTGAGTAATCTAGGTGCTGATGGTCTTCCCCTGGCAGAAACTTTCGCTGCACGATGTGGGCGAATGGTCCATTTGATCTTGCATCTCCTCTGGAGATATAGTTGCAGCTTCATTTTGCCTCACATTGGTGGCTTAGTCATTACTAGATGCATCCTGCTCGTTTGAAACCATCTGAATAAGTTGAAGGAAATGTAATTAGAACATATCAAAAGTATCATCACACCTGAATCACTATGTCTTGCATATCATGGAAAATGAGAACTTTCAGAACTGGATTATGTATGCAACACCACGTCTCTCACTAACATAACTGTATAAGCAAAATACTTTGATAGATTTATGTCAGTTAACTATTAACTTATAGACACCAATGCTTGATATCTGTTCAAACAGATCCAGCAAACCATACCGGGAT
>CAJVSB020000719.1:0-27395 GCA_911865555.2 Thlaspi arvense | reverse complement strand
CCAACAAATATTTCAGAGGGTCGAGATCTTTTGTCTAAAAATGAGATTGAAGAGATTCCTTTCAATTTTTCTATTCTTGTACTATCATCTCCAGTAATGACAATATCATTAACATATATGACAAGAAGAATGATAACACTGATATTCGTTAGTGAAAAACAAAATGATTCACAGAACATTGTTGCATGCCAAATGAAGTTATAGCTTTTGTGAGTCTCCCAAACCAGGCACGAGGAGATTGCTTTAACCTATTAATGACTTCTTAATGATGACATACCAACCCAGACTCTCCTGAGCAACATATTTAGGAGGTTGTTCCATATAGATTTTCTTCGGTGAGGTCACCATGAAGGAAAGCATTTTTGACATCCAGTTGGTGTAAAGGCCAAGATAAAGATGCTGCTAAACAAACAAGTAAACGAACAGATGATATCTTGGCAACTGGAGAAAAAGGTATCCAAGTAGTCCAAACCATATACTTGGGTGTAACCTTTAGCCACAAGTTGAGCTTTAAGGCATTCAATGGAACCATTGGGGAAGAAGATTAATTGTATAAACTCATTTGCAACCCACTATAGTCTTATTAACAGGATAGGGAACCAGTTCCCAAGTATCTTTCTGTGTAACGTATGATCTCTTCATCCATTATGTTCTTCCAACCAGGGTGCAGAAGAGCTTCATTGAGTGTGTTAGGTAAAGAGAGAGAATAAATAGTGGAGATGAAGGAAGCAAATGATGGAGACAAAGAATCATAAGATACAAATTAGAAATAGGATAGTTGGTGCATGTCGTTTACCTTTCCTGAGACCAATCGGGAGGTCCGTGGATGGATCTAAAGATGAGAGAAGAAGATTGTGGAGGGCATGAATTTGGACGGCATTGAACTTTAGTGTTTCATTGTACAAACACCTGCAAGTCAGGACGAGATAAACGCTCCGGTATAGATGACTCAAGAGTATGTGAAAAAGGGCAGTGATATGGGTAGGGTAATGGAGGTTTCGAGATTGGAATAGAATAGGAATCGGAAAAGAATGGAGTGGATTCAAAAAAGGTAACATCAGCACTAATAAAGAACTTATGAGATTTTGGGGTCAAAATACCTATATCCCTTTTGAGACCAAGAGTACTCCAAGAAAACACACTTGACAAAACGTGGACTTAATTTATCAAATACCAGGACTTAATTGATGAACGAAAACAAACTGAACCAAATATATGAGGAGGAAGTGTGAATAATGGTTCATGAGAAAAAAGGATAGAAGGAGAGATTTAATTTGTAACACAATTGAAGGCATGCAATTGATTAAATAACAAGCAGTAAGAATAGCGTCACTCCAAAAAATAGTAGAAACATTCATTTGAAACATCATTGTATGAGCAACGTCTAAACAAATGCTATTTTTCTGTTCAGTAACCCCATTTTGTTGAGGTGTATAAGGACAAGTAGATTGATGAATGATGCCATGAGTGTTCATAAATGTGTCAAGGAGTGAGAAAAATATTCTTTAGCATTGTCACTCCTAAGAAACCCGTATGGAAATGCCAAACTGATTTTGTTATTTCAGCATAAATACACAAAAAATGGAAAATAATTTAGAACGATCTTTTATTAAAATAAAGCCAAGTATTCAAGAAAAATTATCTACAAAAGTAACAAAGTAATGACAGCCCAATTTAGACACTACTCGACAAAGACCCAAATATCAAAACGAACAATATCAAAAGGATGCAAAGCGTGTTTATTTTCTCTAAGGAGAAAAGAGACACGGTGATATTTATCTAACTGACACGGCTCACATTCTAAAGACTGGACATGACTCAAACTAGGAATCAATTTTTTCAACTTATCAAGAGAAGGACGTCCAAACCGACAATGAATATGTAATGATGACGCAGAACTGACGGTTGGACAAGCAGTTAGTTGCTGACAAATCAATCATATAGAAATTGCAAGACTCACGCCCTTCGCTAATCTTCTTCCCTGTCTTTAAATCCTGAAGAACAACGGAGTTAGGGAAAAAAGTTACAGAACAATGACGTTGTTTGGTTAATTGGCTAATAGACATCAAATTAACTGGAAATTTTGGAATATAAAGGACAGATGACAATGAGAGATTGGAAGAGGGACTTGCATTCCCTATACCATAAACCTTAGTTTGGGAACCATCAGCTAAGTGACATTAGGTAAATTTTCTGAACAACGGATATGAGATAAAATTTTGTTATCACCTCTCATGTGATCTGAGGCCCTAGAATCGAGGATCCAAGACTGAGAGGGAGAAGAGGCAGAAAGAAAACAAGAGTGAAAAAGACCTAAATTGGCAAGAGATGCAATGGGTAAAGAAGCCTGTTGAGCAGATTAATACTGAAGGAACTTATTGTACTCATCCCCTGTCAAAGTCACATTGTGGGTTGCAGATGAGGAGAGTGATGGTGCTCTAGTATGATTTTCAGATCCATTGGTGTTAGAGGATACAGTATTTGCAAATTGAGGAGGCTTACCATGTAAATCCCAACACCTGTCTTTGGTATGATTTGAGCATCCACAGAAATCACATCCTCTGTCTTTATGGTTATCACAGCCCCCATGCGTATTGTTTCGACCACTTTGGCCTCGACCATCACTATTACTAACTCCTTTACGATCATCATTATGGCTGCCTTGTCCTTTACCAGTAGAAACTAGTGTAGATCTCTCAATTGTAGGAAGATGATATGAAGGGTGAGAAGTAGTGAAGCGTAAAGCACGAGAATAAACTTCTTCAAGACTAGGACGTTCTGAGCCTGCAATGATTTGAGAACGAAAGTGCTCAAAATCAGTCAGTAAAGTAGCCAGAAAATGAAATACATCTAGCTGATCTTGTTGCTTTAGCATAGTATCAATGTCTTTAGTAATAGGAAACAAATGATTACACTCTTCTCGAAGACGGCTGAAATTGGCAAAATGATCTGCAAGATTGTTATTGTCCATACAAATAGATTGATACTCCACCATCACATCGTACATTCTAGATAGATTACTGGTATAGACTCGTCGAAGATGCTCCCAAATCTTTTTGTTACTTGTATAATTTGTACAAGTATCGGTAATAGGTGGTTCCATGGAATTCCATAAGGTAGACATAATTTGGTAATCTTCTTGTTTCCAAATAGCAACTTTTTTTTTATTAGAGTTGGTAGCAGTTTTAGAATTAATCTCCGGAGAGTCATCAGTAAGATAATTATCTTTTCCTAAACCAAGAAAGACCTTTATAGCAATAGACTATTGAAAATAATTATCACCATTTAACTTATGATTGGTGATTTGGAGAGGAGAGTTAGTAAAGAACTTGGAATCCATGTTACCAACACCTTTAAATCAAATCCAACAGTCAACAGGTCTGATCCAACCGTTCAGATCCAGATCCAACAGATCCAGCAGTTCAACAGTTCAGATCCAGATCCAGCAGATCCAGATGTTTGTAGTAGGGCTTCAGATCAGACGAACCAATAGCACGCCTAAAATAGTAGCATGGCTTCAGACGAACTAGAGAGAGAGTCGGCTGTCAATGAGATGAGCCAGACGAACTATAGAGAGTCGGCTGTCGATGAGATGAGCCAGACGAACTATAGAGACTCGGCTATCGATGAGATGAGCCAAACAAACCAGATGAACCATGAAGAGATTCAGCTGTCGATGAGATGAACCAGACGATCCGACAGCAACGATAACCAGATGAACCAGCGATCACAACGAGGAGTAAGAATGAGAGGACCCCACAAATTTGGCTGTTGATGAGACGAACCAGACTATTTGACAGCAATGATAACCAGACAAACCAGCGATCACAACGAGGAGTAAGAATGAGAGGACCTAACAGTTCAAGAGGGTCGACAAAGAGCCAACGAATCTTGGATGACGATGGCTGACCTTCGACGAGCTTCGGGATGGATGACGATGGCCGACAATCAAGATCTGACCGAGATCTTGACTTTCTCGGTTTTTTTCTTTTTCCTCAACGATGAATAGCCACCAATGAACAGTATTGGAGGCGTGAAAACAGTGTAATGAAAACTTAACCCTTTATGTTTTAACCTGCTTTGATACCATGTGAAGATATAGAACAAGATTATCATTTAAGGGAAAAGTCTGTGTTTATCAGACTGATCATTACATCTATTTATAATGAATTGATGGATACAAATACATTGAACCTAGACACTAGTAGTATCTTTACAGTATAACTTCCATATATAACTCTTAACACCTCTTAGAGGGGTATGACACAGAAATTTGCTTTGAAATTGAGAACGTATGTATGCAAGGCTTCATGTGAAATTGTAACTTTACTACAGTTATTGAGGAATGAATCTGTCACTGTTATTCCCGAAAGAGTTGTATTGAACATGGTTCTTTGGCTGTTAGTAACCATATAGGTCTGTAGTTGGGAGAAATATATGTCCTTGTTATTTCTTTTCATTTGAAATTTAAAAATGTGGTTGAAAAATAAGTGATTTTGTTAAAAACCTCACCTGATCTTGATAGTTTATTAAAGGGTTCCACCACCACTGGATTTGATAGTTTGCCAATTGTGAACAGAACAGGCCTTAAAAGGGGAATTGATGATTCCCTTGCTGCTTTTTGGCTTTTGCCGGCCTTTCATGACAATACTTTTTTGAGTTTAATATTTACAGTTCTTTATCCAGTAATAGGTGTTAACTTAGGTATTTCAACCAGACACTTTTTTCAGGGACAGTCGCTCAAAATATTGGGTACAGAGATCTAATGACTAAAGTGGACATGCAGAGAGTTAAACGTGCAGCACAAACTGCAAATGCTGATGAATTTATTGAATTACTACCAGAACAGTATGAGACTAATATTGGACCCTGTGGCTCAATTTTAAGTGGAGGCCAAAAGCAAAGGTGTGCTGTTAGTTTCAAAAATTAAATTCTAATATTAAATATATGTTATGTTATAGCCTGCATAATATCTACAATGACCTCACTTTTTTTCTTTTTTTTGGTTCCTTTCCCTTTAGAACGTAATGGTGTTCTGTAATAGAGTGATGTTGCTGCACATCAAATACCGTTCTGAATTGAATATGTTTTGATTTATTTCCTTTATAATTCCAGACTAGCTATTGCAAGGGCAGTCTATCAGAATCCATCTATTCTGATATTGGATGAAGCAACCTCTTCATTGGATAGCAAATCTGAGTTTTTGGTGAGACAAGCTGTACAACGCTTGATGGAGAACCGTACTGTAAGTACAATTAGCTGTTTCTTTTTTTTTTTCCTGTCTTTTATCTTTTCTTTTCAATATCTTGAAAAAAGTAATGTGTAAGATGCACGTTATTTTAAGAAAGTGCTAACTCTGTTGGATGTCAACAATTTGCATGCTCTGCAGTGTTTGTTAGACTAAGTTGAAATGTGTCATAGACCTTCTGAACTAGTAGAACTGGAAATGCTTCAGGGACACACTTGTAAATTAATTGGATACACAAAAAACACCTTGCCAGCTTGGAAAAACAAAAATAGTTACTGATGGTGTTGTGGTTCATACTTATGAACTCGTCCTTGTAGGTTTTTTAGTTGAATGATATTTAAACCAAGAGGTTCTAATTTATTTACAAGTAAAACATCTAAGATAATTGTTGAGATTTGTTTTTTCTCCCTGCATTGCATTCCTGGTATATATGGTGCTGAAAAGTGCTGATTTAATATCTTGAATCTTGATACTAACTAACATGGATGTATTATGATGTAAACTTGCAAATATTATTAATATTATGATCTATGTGTGTAAAATATTTATTTATTTATGCCACATCCTCAGCAAAGTCCATTTCATGTCCAACTAAATTACTGTCCACATTTGTGATTCCTAGGGAATAGATGATAGATGTCATATACAGTTGCCATAAAAATATAATTATGACACCTCAACTAGCAAGTTTGAAATTAGAGCTCAAATACATGCTTTTAAGAATGAGTAAGTGGTAGCCAGGCATTTCAATCCCATCTTTGTGGGTGCCTAAGGATGTGGTATTCTTTATAGTGATCATGGCCATAATGGAGTGGAGGGGCTTTTTGATGCTGATTGGGCAAGATTTCTACTAAATTGGCGATCTACTATATGCTGTTGTATATTTGTCAGGGGAAATTTAGTCTCATAGAGGAGTAAGAAGCAAGGTATTGTTGCTCGGGCTAGTATAGAATCTGAGTATAGAGCCATGGCAAAAGCTACTTGCGAGCTTATGTGGATACATCAACTTCTCAAGGAGGTCAGAATAGGAGATTCTCAGGCCATGCACTCATGGTGTGACTATCAAGTGGTTAGTCATATTGCCTCTAATTTGGTATTTCATGAAAGAGATAGAATATAGAAGTCAACTGTCATTTTGTCTGGGAAAAGATCCAGCAAGGACTCATCTCTACTAACTATGTTCATGTTGGAGAGCAGTTAGCTAATGAGTTCACCAAAGCTGGTTGAGAATCAAATAATTTGTATTTGTAACAAAAGGCATGTATAATGTTTGTGCCCCAGCTTGAGGAAGAGTATTATGAGTCTTAATTCTTATCATTAGGGATGTTTCAGTAAAAATATTTTTGTACCTATATTCATAGATATTTAAAAGCTGTTGTTGATTGAGGTTGAAGGATTCATTTCTTTTTTTCTCATCTTATTTCTTCTCTCTAATTATAAGGAAAAAATTACTTGTTATGGTTTCAATGCAAGACAAAATTCTATTCAATGAAAGAAATTTACAAAATAATATTCTCAAATAATCAAATCATCATCTAAATAATTAAATAACATTAAATTAAATAAATCTGAATAATCAAGTCTATATTCATGTTCTGCATCATTCTCCCCAGTTGACAAAAACTCACCATTGAGTTTTAAAATGTTGTAGGATGGGGGATTTATTGTCCTTAGTTTACATTGATCAAATAATCAAATCATCATCTAAATAATTAAATAACATTAAATTAAATAAATCTGAATAATCAAGTCTATATTCATGTTCTGCATCATTCTCCCCAGTTGACAAAAACTCGCCATTGAGTTTTAAAATGTTGTAGGATGGGGGATTTATTGTCCTTAGCTTACATTGATCAAACTTGTTTTGACAGTTTATTCATCTGAAAGATGATATGGAAGAAATAGATATAGCAAATTGTTTTGCTGGAGCAAGGAACTCAGCTAAAATGAAAAATTTGATTACTTGAGCATCTTTAGAATTTTTCCATCTTTCATTTATGAATTACCTTTCTTTGATTGCCTTGTTCTTTTGAATCTTGAATTTTCTTGTTTTCAGACTTGAGTTCAACCTTCTCTGTAACTTATGGGACTTCTTCAACTTAATCTTTTGGCTCTTGAACATCTTCTAAAATTTCATAACTTCTTGGAGCTCATTAACTTCTTGCCTTGTCATTCTACATTTGGACTTAGTTTAGAATGGAGTGAATTCCAATACAATAACACTTTCTCCAAGCACTCTAATACTGATTTTATCTTTCCATTCACATCTTAAGTAAATCTGAATATTCTTAATCACAATGACCTCCAAGAAAAGCAAGATATGCAGACTCATGATAATCATAATCCTTCTCATAGTTATATGAATATGACCCATACGGTGGTTGAGAAACATGTGTCATCATAATATGAATACCTTGAATACGGTTGAGGACCCCTTGTAGAATTCGTGTACACATATTGAAGCATCAGGTTGTCTAGTTGTTGAAGTGTTGAACAGTGGGTACAATTGGACTGGGGCGAGCAGCGGCTTAGTTTGAACCGTAGAAGGTTGAACAAAACAAATTTGGCCTGGATGTTCAACCTAACAGGATTTAGATCTGAATGGTGAATTGAACTGGAACTGGATCTGAATTGGTCAGGATATCAGACCCGAACTATCTCAGGTAGGGAAGGACCCGAACTATCTCAGCTAGGTAAGGTCTGTAGGAATATGTATATAGGCAGATTAATAATATACGATAGAAATGTATTGCAAAGGAATGTTCTCATTTATTTATTTATTTTTATTTCCTTTCTTTATTTGTATATATCCTTCAGTACTATAAATACAGAATTAGAGGACATTGTATACACATTGACTCATTTTATACATAATTTAGTGTTTTCTAGGGTTGTCTTTTCAACAACATCAATAAATCCAAATTCCCTTTTCCTTCCCTTTGCACACGAGTAGAACACTTGCACCTATGTCACAGTAGTTTGATGAGGCAACATGTCAATGATTCAGGATCGAACTGCTAGGGACAATGGCAAGAAAGATTCTGGTTTCAACTTCTTTAGGTCGCATAGGGATGTAGCAAGGACTTAGGTAAATCTCTCTCTTTTCTCCCGTTGAAAATCAATAAAGGCAACTTCAGCTAGTGGCCACAACAACAATTAGGGTTTCAGCTTCACATGTTGGTGGTGACTCAGTTGCTAGCCTTATGATGCAATGGATAAAACTGAAATTTTGCAATTGTGACAAACAATGTTGTCTAACAGAAGCAGTGAAGTAAATAGATGAAGATAGAGAGGCAACAGACTATTTAGTAGCAGAAGCAGAAGACTATGATGGTGTTAGGTTTTATGTTTGAACCAACACAAACAGAAACAAAACAGTGAATCATTACAGTTTTTGGATCAATTTTGCTCAACCAATTAATGCAAGACAAAATTCCATCTAAGAGAGAAATTTATGAACTGAATAATATTCTCAAATAATCAAATAATTCTCATAATGAAAATATGAAATGTTCAATACATCTGTTGAGAAACAACTGTAAGAAACTTAAATTATGTGAATGAGTCAGTGTGTCTTTACACTGTCCCCTAAATCTGTATATATAGTACTTAAGATATATAAGAAAGGAAATAGAATATACAAATAAGGAAAGAAAATAAAAAATCAATGAGAATATTCCTAATGATATACTCTATCGTGTATTCCTATTCTACATATTTCTACACTCCCTCTCAAGCTGGAGTGTATAAGTCATATGCACCAGGCTTGTTACATAAATATGTAATCTGAGATTCTCTTAGTGATTTAGTGAATACATTAGCTAATTGATCATTGGAATTGACAAATCTAGTAACAATGCATCCAGACTAAATTTTTTCTCTGATGAAGTGACAGTCCACTTCTATATGTTTGGTCTTTTCATGAAGTATTGGATTAGAGGCAATGTACAAGACAGTTTGATTATCACAGATCAATTGCATTTGCTTAATATTTTCAAATTTCAATTTCTAAAGCAGTTGTTTAAGTCATATAAGTTTACATGTTGCTAATGCCATGGCACGATACTCAGCTTCTGCACTTGACTTAGCAATCACATTCTACTTCTTACTTTTCCAATAAATCAGGTTGTCTCCAAATATTATGGAATAGCCTGAAGTCGATCGTCTATTTGAGGGTGATCTGGCCCAATCTGTATTTGAGTAACTAATGATTTGAGAATGACTTTTATCCTCATAAAGGAGTCCTTGATTAGGAGCCCCTTTGATATATTTAAGAATTCGAATTGCAGCATCCCAATGACTATCACATGGAAACTGTAGAAATTGACTGACTACACTTACAGTAAAGGAAATGTCTGGACAAGTTATGGTAAGATAGTTCAATTTTTTAACAAGTCTCTGATACCGGCCAGGATCTAAAAAAGGCTGTCCCTGTCTTGGTAAAAGTTTGATGTTAGGATCCATAGGAGTGTCTACAGGTCGACAATCTGTCAAGGCAGTCTCCTTTAAGATATCAAGAGCATACTTTCTCTAAGAAATAACAATAGTTGTTGATGACTGAGCCACCTCAATACCAAGAAAATAATTCAATTGACCTAAATCCTTAGTTTGAAAGTGACAGAAGAGATGTTTTAATTGACTGATATCTTATTCACCATCTCCTGTGATAACGATGTCATCTACATATACCACGAGATAAATATTTTTATTAGATGAAGAATGATGATATAAAAAACAGAATGATCTACTCTACCTTATTGCGAATCATACCAAACTATTGAACTACTGATCTGAATTGCTCGAACCATGCTCGTTGAGACTGTTTCAAACCCTAAATAGATCGGTGTAGACGACATACTAAGCCAGGCTTCCCTTGAGCAACAAAACTAGGAGGTTGCTCTATATAGACTTCCTTGGCAAGCTCACTATGTAAGAATGCATTCTTGATATCAAGTTGGAAAAGAGGCCAATGTCGTATGGCAGCCATGGATAGGAGAAGACGAACAGAGGTAATCTCAGCAACATGAGAGAAAGTGTTGCCATAATCCAAGCCATAAATCTGTGCATAACCCTTGGCTATGAGTCGGGCTTTCAAGCGATCAATCTGCCCATCAAGTCCAACTTTCATAGTGTAAACCCATCGACACCCAACGGTGGACTTCCTAGGAGGAAGAGGAACAAGGTCTCAAGTGCCACTGGAATGTAAGGCTACCATTTTATCTAACATAGTCTGTTGCCAACTAGGACGGTATAAAGCCTCCCCTGTACTTTTAGGAATGGGAGCAGAGGATAAGGAGGTAACAAAAGCAAAATATGGAGAATGTAAGCAATGGCAATTCAAAAAGGTATAAATAGGATGAGGATTCCGAGTAGAGCGATTACCTTCATGAAGAGCAATAGAAAGACTATCAAGAGAAAGAATCGAAGCGGGTAAAGGCATAGGATCAGGGTGAGAATCTGCAGGGGCACCAACGGAAGAGTTAAGGCGCGGTCGACGTGAATAAGTTTGAAGAGGACGAGTAGGAGTAGCTTCAGCAAGAGGTCCAAGTAAAGGAATTAGAAGAACATCAGACACATATGAGTTTTTAAGTGAAAAAGGGTAAAATGAAGACTCCTAAAAAAAAATAACATCTGCAAAAAATGATATAGCGATTACTATGAGGATGATAACAGCGATAGCCTTTCTGAAGATGAGAGTAGCCAAGGAATATGCATTTGAGAGATTTTGAGTGAAGTTTGTCCTGTCTTAGGACGAGATTATGAACAAAACAAACACAACCAAAAATACGACCAGGAAGGGGATATAATGGAGTAGATGGAAATAACAAAGAGACTGGAGTTTGATTTTGTAACACAAAGGAAGGTATACGATTAATTAAGTAACAAGCAGTAAGAACAGCGTCACCCAAAAAATACAAAGGAATATGATGATGAAGAAGTAAAGTACATGTTGTTTCAATGAGATGTCGATTTTTACATTCAGCGACACCATTTTGCTAAAGTGTGTGGGAACATGAAGATTGTTGAAAAATACCCTATGAAAACATAAACGAAGTGAAAGAAGAAGAAAAGTATTCACGGGCATTATCACTACGTAGAGTGCAAATAGAAGTATGAAATTGATTACGAATCTCAACACAAAATGTTTGAAAAATCAAAAAAATTTCAATACAACTTTTTATTAAAAACAACCAAGTACATCGAGAAAAATCATTAATGTCACAAAATACTGATAACCTAAAGCCATAGAAACACAACTATGACCCTAAATGTCTGCATGGACTAACTCAAAAAAGGGACACAGCCCGATTATGGACTCGCTTGGAAAACGAATGATGGACATGTTTACTAAGCTGACACGACTCACACTCTAGCAATGGTAAGGATGGCAAATCAGGAACCATCTTCTGAAGTTTGGAGAGACTAGGATGACCCAATCGATTATGGAGAACAGAGGGTGAAACAGCGATTGTAAAGGTGGCATGAGAAGGCAATGTAAGATGATAGAGCCCCTAAGACTCATGCCCTTCGCCAATCGTCTGTCCAGTATCCCGGGTCTTGTACAAGAACAGAGGTATGATAAAAAATAACAGAACAATTAAGGGAATTAGTTAATTTACTTATAGAAATAAGATTAAAAGGATATTCAGGAACATAAAGAATAGAGTCAAGGGTTAAGGCAGGTAGAAAACGAATATGACCTAGACCTTTAGCCATTGTTTTTGAACCATTAGCTAAAGTGACCATATTAAGGGATCGTGGACTGCGAAGACTGGAAAATAAAGTAATGTTACCAGAAATATGATCAGAAGTACCTGAGTCTAGGATCCAAGGACCAATGGAAGATTGAGTAAGGCAAGCAACTGAATTACCATCCTGGGTAGCAGAGATGGTAGAAACAGAGGCAGATGACTGAGCAACCTGATAGGCAAGATAGCTCTCATGTGCAATAGCAAGAATAGTAACAACAGGCACTTTAAAAGAAAAAACATCAGTCTAAGCAACATTGGCAGCACGAGATGGTCGGCCATGGAGCTTGAAGCATCAATCATGAGTGTGACTCATCTTATGGCAATAAGTACACTGAGGTCATTGACCTTTACCCTACCTTTGATTGTTAGAACCAGCACTTTGAGAAGCCAAAACTGAAAAATTGCCAATAGAAGTAGTTGAATTAGGTATAGGTTGTGTGACCCAAAGTGGTCGAGCAAAGACATCCCCATGGTAGGAATGGAAGAACTAGGCAATATCTGTTGACGAATGGGATCAAAATCAGAAGATAATCCAACCAAAGTGAAAAGCATGAAGAATTTATCATAATTAGATTCTTGAGTAGCAGTATCAGAAGTGACTGAAAAAAGCTGGGTAAACTTTGATTGAATACCTTGAATATACCATAGATAAGTGGACCTGGGTTGATCTTGTTGTTGAAGATTGATTAGATCAGAGATGATTTCATAAAACCGTTGAATATCATTCGTGTATAACAACTTGGCTTTCTTCTAAACTTCATTGCATGTTTGATAGGGACAAAAAAGATCACTAAACTGACGATTTGTGGTATTCCACAAGAGACTACATAACTGAGTATCAATGGCTTCCTAGTTATCTTTATCAGTTTCTGAAATATCTGAAGCCTTCTTTGTTAAATGGTCAGAATAGCGTTGGCCTTTAAACCAAAGTTCAACTGTAGAGACCCAACGTAGGTAATTTGCACTATTAAGAGGCTCGATAGTAATGACCAGAGGACTAGGGATGGTTGAAGTGAATTTAGTAGACTTGTTCGAAGGTAAAATAGACATGATTGAAACTTAATAAATTGCAAGATTTAAAAAGGAACAAATTTGACCAGTGAAGCAGAAGCACTAGATCTGACCAGAAAGGGCAACAGAAACTGTAGATCTAGACTTGGGGTGTTGTCAACCAAAAGGTAGCACTGGCGAGGAGAATGATAATCGGGAAGGACCACCGACGAGGGAGACGATCGCCGAAAAAAGGGATCTGCGTGGATCTATCCAGATCTGGCTTGGATCTGGTTTAGACCTATTCAAATTTGGCTTAGATATGGTTGGACATGGCTCGGATCTGCTGGAAAACACACTGGGTGGACTCGGAATGGAGAGGTGACGCCGGCGGAGGAAGGAGAAATCGAAAACAGGGTGGCGCGTGAGATCACGCATGTCAGAAAAGAAAAGGGTCAGTTTGCAACAATGGCATGTGGCAGAGTGTGGTAGCTCTGGTGGCAACGCAGTTCAAACAGAGGGTAGATCGGTGGTTGACAAGTATAATGATAGGGTGAGTAATGAAGGAAGACAACTCAAAGGGGTACCTTCGAGATAACAGTCGCATCGTTGTGATGAAAACTGTAGATGGAAGGAAATGAAATTTTAGAACTTAGGGTTTCAAATATTTGGCCTTGATACCATGTTGAGAAACAACCGTAAGAAACCCTAAATTGTGTAAATGAGTCAGTGTGTCTTTACACTGTCCTCTGATTCTGTATTTATAGTATTGAGAGATGTAGAAAAAAGGAAATAGAATATACAAATAAGGAAAGAAAATAAAAAATCAATGAGAATATTCCTAATGATATACTTTATCGTGTATTCCTATTCTACATATTTCTACAATATCAAACAAATATATTGTTGATTTGTTTCTATATTCGTGAAGATTATTGATTTGTTTCCATATTTGTGAAAATTTATAGATCAATTAGTGAGACTAGAGAGATTCATAATTGAATGTAATTGGTGTAAATTAGGTTAGAAATTTTTTCCTTTTTCATATTATTCCTTGTCTATATATTTACTGTAAAACCAAGGATAAGTGATATAAAAAAATCAATTTTTTTCTAGTTCATATGATATTAGAGCTTAGGAAAAACCCTAAACCTAATTACCTCTTTTTGTCTACAACACTTCATTGAAGTCACCATTCTTTTTGACCTTCCGTGTGTTTCCATTCTTGTTGACCTTAGTGCGTCACCATTCTAGCTGGTCTTGTACTCATTAAAGGTTGAAGGTCTTTGTGAGTTCTTGTTGGCAAACTCTTGGTCCTTCAAAGATGTATGCTAGCACTTCATCTAAAGAATGGAGCTTTCCTTTGTCAGTGTATACTCCTGCTTCAGCGATCGAAGCATCGTTACAGGTTCGCTACCTATTTGGACCTCTATTACGACTTTGACTTGGATCTTGGTGCTCAACTCTGAAGACTATTGCATCTTCAACCTTTGCTTCGACTTCAGCTTGGTTCTTGGTGCACGACTTCAACCTTTATTTCTATTGATGCATCTGCTTAATTTTAGAAGTTTTCACTATTTGACTT
The DNA here is from genome assembly GCA_911865555.2 of Thlaspi arvense. NCBI lineage: Eukaryota > Viridiplantae > Streptophyta > Magnoliopsida > Brassicales > Brassicaceae > Thlaspi > Thlaspi arvense. The sequence continues at coordinate 12,820 of CAJVSB020000719.1, read as the reverse complement.
TGAGGCCAAGATAAGTTTTTTTTTTTTCACTTGCAGTTGATAGCCCTAATTAATTTTGGTTATTCCTCTGGTATGTGCTGCATCCTCTATTGGATTTCTTTAACCTTATGTAATTGGTCTTATAAATGATAACTGAGTCCAAAGAAAATATGTCTGCCTCCATAGGAAATCACTCCTTTCAAATTTCAACCGTGAAATTGAATGGAAAGAATTTTATGGAATGTGTCTTAATCTATCAAGATTTTTTTGAAGAGTGAAGGAAAGTTTAAATATGTGAAGAGTACTGAGAATCAACCATTAGAAATTGATAAGTCTTATAATATTTGGGAAATTGAAAATGCAACTGTTATGTCCTGGCTTCTACATTTTACACAACATGAAATTAGTAGGGTTTACTTGTTATTACTTACAGCCAAGGATATTTGGACGATGGTGAATAAAACATATTCAAAATTAGGTTTTACTTCTTAAGTATTTCATATACAAAGGCAATTTTTTTAGATGAGGTAGGAAAGCTCAAGTGTTACTGAATACTATAACAATCTTGGAGGTCTCTTTATTGAACTTGATATATATCAATATGTCAAGATGGCCTCTGCTGAAAATGTATTGAAGTTGAATAATATGGTTGAACAAGAAAGAGTATTTCAATTCCTACTAGGTCTTAATCCTGAATATGAATAGGTGTGTGATTGTGTTCTAAGTAAGAAACAATTTCCTAATTTTGCTAAGACTTTTACCCTTGTTAGAGGAGCAGAAAGCCAAAGGCAACTTTTAAGTGAAAAGGAGATAGACTCTAGAAAGCACATTGTAGAAACCTTTGTACTAATTAATAATAAGATTGGTTCTCCATCTAACATTACAGGAAATAAAAAGGCAGCGAGAATGATAATTGGTAGTGTTATTGTTGTAACAAGCCAAGACATACGAGAGAGATTTGCTAGAAACTCAATGGCAAGCCCTCCACTGTGTAGAATCCTAAAAGAGGGGAAAGACGTGAATTATCAACCACATTACATAATAATCCTCCTAGCTCAAAGACAGCTCTATTACGTAAGGAATAGTTGGAATACTTGTATAGTCTCCTTGGCCAATCCAAAACTGCTCCTAATTCTTCTCTAGCTTTGCCACTAAAGATCATATTCCTACTATCCTAAATCTTAAATCTGATTCCTTACTTTGGATAATAGATTTAGGTGTCAGTGATTATATGACTAGTCTTTCACACCTATTTTTTTCTTACACTCCTTGTTCTGGTCATTCTAAAATTCACATTGCAAATGGCTCATTAATTCCTATTGCAAGAAAAGGTTTAGTGGTTCTTTCAGATACTCTAACTCTACATTTTGTTTTGCATGTTTCTCAACTATCATGCAATCTGTTATTTGTCAGTAAATTCACTAGGGATACACATTGTAATACTAAATTCTCTTCATCTCATTGTGAATTTCCGGATGTAACTTCAAGGAAGACAACTGGCAGTGCTAACCAGGTTGATCAACCTTATTACTTGGATAGTGGCAGCCCCTGTAATGGACAAGCTCACAATTCTAGGGTTGTTTCTTCCTCCAGTAATAAAGATATCATGTTTTGGCACTATAGACTTGGGCACCCTAATTTTTTGTATCTATGCAAGTTGCTTCCTTCTTTATTTAAAAATAAGGACCCTTCCATTTTTCATTGTGATATTTGCCAACTTGCAAAACATCAATGCAACAGTTATTTATCTGTCCCTCACAAACAATCCCAACCTTTTTCCATTATCCATGGTGACTTGTGGGGACCTTCTAGGATCAAAAACATTTCCGTAGCCAAATGGTTCATCACTTTATTAATGATCATAAGTGCGTGCTGGATTTATTTGTTACTTGACAAATCTGCAGTGTTGGAAATATTTTGGCGATTTTACAGCATGATCAAAACTTAGTTTTAGAAAAGAATTCAGGTTCTTAGAACTAATAAAGGTGAAGAATATGTCAATTTTGTCCTTCAGTCATTCCTCTTTGATAAAAGAGTTATTCATCAGGCAACTTGTGTTGATACTTCTCAATAAAATGAAGTTGCCGAAAGAAAAAACAAACATCTTCTAAAAGTTGCATGAGCTCTCATGTTCACTATTGGGGTTCCTAAACATTTTTGGGGAGAAGCAATCCTTATGGCAGCTTATTTGATTAATAGCATGCCCTCCAAGATATATGCCAAATCAAATCTCCTATTAGTGTACTCTTGGAATCTTATCCTAGTCTTCGGCTCTTTAATGATCTTCCTCCAAAGCCTTTTGGTTTTGTTGCATTTGTCCATATCCATGATCAACATTGAAGCAAACTTGATCCTAAAGTATGCAAATGTGTCTTCCTTGGCTATTCTCCAACTCAAAAAAGATATAAATGTTTTGACCCTCATACTAACTTATTTTTAGTAATTATGGATGTTACCTTTCTAGAGAATAGTTCTTTCTTTCAGAAAACTTTTTCTCAAGAGAGGAGCTATAGGAATGAGGAAAAGTTTTGGGAAACTATGATTCAACATATACCTTTACCTAACCCAATACACCCTTACCCCAAAAGCGAATTTATGGTGCCTATACTTGAGAAAACTAATACAAGAGAAGATATCATACCAAAAGGGCTCAAAAAGCTAAAAGTTTATGCATAGAGGCAACACCAGCAAGTTAAAGGTCAACCTCAATAACCTGCCATGTGTTATATCATAAATTGTCATCCAAATTTAGGGCCTTTGTGCCTAACCTTTCAAATGTAGACATCCCAAATTCTATAAAAAAGGCTCTTTCTATTCCAAAATGGAGAGAAGCTATTCTTGAATAAATGAAAGCTCTTGAAAAAAAATCGAACCTGGAAGATTGTTTCTCTACCAAAATACAAAAGTCCTATTGGATGTAAATGGGTGTTCACTATAAAGTTCAAATCTAATAAGTCAATTGAAAAATACAAAACAAGATTGGTGGCAAAATGATAGACCCAAACATATGGGATGGACTTTCAGGAGACCTTTGTTCTAGTAGCAAAAATGAACAATATTAGAATTTTACTCTCTTGTTGCTGTTATGAGATGGCTGCTATAACAACTTGATGTGAAGAATGCCTTTCTTAATGAAGATCCAGAAGAAGAAGTATATATGGGTTTATCTCTAGGCTTTGAGAAAATGTCTGGTTCAAACAAAATCTATTAACTCGTGAAATCTCCGTATAAATTAAAGCAATTTCTAAGAGTTTGGTTTGACAGATTCACCAAAGCCGTCAAAACTTATGGGTATTCTCAAAGATATGCAAACCGATACTATTTTTTTAAACATGCAACTTAAGGAATATTCATTTTTATTATTTATGTAAATGACATTATTTTGACAGGAGATAATTTTAAAGAACAAGATAGGTTGAAGTCTTTTTTAGAAAAAGAGTTTGAGATTAAGGACTTAGGTCCCTTGATATATTTCTTAGGTATGTAAGTTGCTTGAAATAAGGATGACATTTTAGTCAGCTAAAGAAAAATACATTGTGGACCTCCTCAATGAAACTAGCATGTTAGGATTTAAACCTGCTAAGACACTTATGGATACAAACTACAGACTTGAAGCTAATGGTGGTAAAAGTGTTGATATGGGATAATATCAAAGACTAGTTGGAAAACTTATTTACTTGTCTTATACTAAACCAGATATTGCTTTTACAATAAGTGTTGTCAATCAATTTATGCATTCATTGGGAAAAACGCATCTAAATGCTATTTACAAGATTCTAAAGCATCTAAAGAAGACTCCTAGTAAAGGATTGTTTTCAAAAGGGGGTAGTAATAATGTCTATTAAAGCTTTTACTGATGCTAATTGGGCAGGATGCATAAATGATAGAAGATGTACATCTAAGTATTGCACATTTGTAGGAGAAAACTTAGTAACTTGGAGAAGTAAGAAGCAAAATGTTGTAGCTCGTGGTAGCACAGAAGCCAAGTTTCGATCTATTGGATAGGATATTTGTGAACTATCGTGGATTAAAAGGCTTCTTGAAGAATTAAAGTTAGCATGGAATGGTCCACTAAAACTGTATTCTAATAGCAAGGCAGCAATTAGTATCTCACATAACACTATGCAACATGACAGAACTAAGTATGTTGAAATTGATCGACACTTTATCAAGGAAAAGTTGGATGAGGGAGTCTTGTGCATTCCATTTTTCCTATTAATTATCTAGTGGCTAACATCTTTCCCAAAAGCCTATCACTTCAACAATTCAGTAATTTAATTGACAAGTTGGGATTATTTGATATTTATAATCGAATTTGAGGGGGAGTGTTGATTGGTTTCCATACTCATGAGAATTGTGAAGATTGTTGATTTGTTTCCATACTTGTTGAGATTGTGGAAATTGTTGATTTGTTTTCATATTTGTGAAGATTTGTAGATCAATTAGTGAAATTTAAGTGATTTCTAATTACTTATAATGATGTGAATTAGGTTAGAAATTTTTTCCTTTTTCATATTATTCCTTGTTTATATATTCAGGGTAAAACCAAGAATGAGTGATATGGAAAAATCATTTTTCTTCTTGTTCACATATATAAATAACTAGAAATTCTAACACCTATTCAGATTCTATGTCCTAAGGATAAACAAATCCCAGACAAATCAAATTCCTAAGGATTTAAAAAAAAAAAAAAAAAATCCATAGTTGTAAATAAACAAGAACTCTTCTAGATATTTGCAATAACTAAGTAACACTAAATTAAATAAATCTGAATAATCAGTCTGTTCTAGTTTTGCATCAAGTTTGTTCTGCATTTAGTTTTAGACCCCTAAACCAGAAACCAAAATAAACAAGACAGAATTTACTATTGAAAACTCAAGCGAATCCAACATTATTAAAATACAGTCAAACAGCATTGATTTATGTTTTAGCATATGCAGTTGCATGGTTCACCTCTATATAAATTCATTCTTGTGCTGGAATAGTGAGGGAGGAGATTACTTTTACTTTGCTCTGGTTTAATTTTTGCAGATTCTATTGGTGAAATAGGCTGTTAAACTGGAATACCAATCATTTTGAGTTTATTTGGCTCAAACTTGTGTACTTTCCAATTCATGGTGCAGGTGTTAACAATTGCCCACCGTTTAGAGACAGTTCTGACGGCCAATCGGATCTTCCTTCTTGATGATGGGAGGTTGCAGGAGCTAAAGCACTCATCTCTTTTTGGTGATCGGTATAATTCGTTGGCATCATCTGGGATTGTAGTATAATGGATCAAGAGATGTGATGATGGAATAACCTGAATGATTGTGGATTTAAAAGAGGAAAAGGCAACAGGCCACTATGGAGATGATCAAGGATGCAGTGCCTGTTTAAACCCCATTACCAACCACCCCCTCTCCCCAAAGAAAAAGGAAAAAGATAGGGAGAGAGGAGAAGAAAAACCTCACTCCCAATGCTACTTCAGAACACACAAGCACTAGATCATCTGCTGGCTGGTGCTTGCTATTCCATTTTTGAATAATGCTTTATTTTTCTTTTATTCCTTGTTTTTATACCAATCAGGAAACTAATAAAATGTTATTGTGTTTTTTTAAAAAAAAAATTGTAGTAAAATATAATTGGCATATAGAAGTGATCCACCCCATTGTTTACCTTCATTTGTTTGTCCACATGTTTGAGCATTGTTGCATTCTTAACTGTTAAAATTATATTTTGAAAGTCAAAGCTACTATAACAACATTGCATTTTCACTTATGTTTAATAATGTAGCATGGGTTTCTTCTTCCTTTTCCTTCTATTTTTGGAGAAGTTCCAGACCAAACATGTAATGACTCTTGGATCTTTTTGTATATGCTGCTTATTTTATTGTATGTGTTGTAACTGTTTGTACTCTAGACAAAGTTTGACTTATAGCCAATGTTTTAAAATTGGGACTGGACTAGCCGATTCGACCGTGAATCGACTTAATAAATGGTCCAGGTGATACCCTAAAATCAAAGATGAAGTTGGACCGGTCAAACTTAGTCAAAACTAGTTCAAAAATTGGTAAAATTAGTTGATTTTTATCAATTTTTAAAAATAAACTTAAACACAACCTCTCCCCCTCAACACCTTTCTCTCTCTCTTTCCTGTCCCTTGGCCCAACGGTTTAATCAATAATTCAATTTCGAGAAGACTTTCTGGCCGCCCTCTCTCTCTCTCTCTCAAAAGTTAAAGCCACCCTTCGCTCCCTCTTTCAAAATTTTCAAACCCACACCCCTTCTCTCCTAAACCCCCCCCTCCCCCCCCCCCCAACGTCTCTAGACATATAAAAAATTTTAGAAAAAATATATTTACTAAATTTTTTATAATATAGTTTATTTAATTTAAATATTAAAAAAATTAGAAGAATATAAATTAGTAAAAATTAGATTTTTAAAAATATCATTTCGTGAATTTTTTAATTAAAATTATATTTATGTATATATATATATTTTTAATTTTAAAATGAACATATAATAATAAAAATATATATTAATGTTATCATATTACTTATAATTTATAAATTTTAAATAAAAATATACTGGTGGGTTATATTTAATTAATTGAAATTTTAATTTATTATTTAAATATTTTTTTTATTATTAATCAGTTTAATCACTAATTGAACCGGTTGGACCGTGATCTGATAATTTTATCGGTTTGATTGCCGGTCCAATTTTTAAAATGTTGCTTATAACTCTTTGAGTAGGCTTGACTGTTGGAGTAGAAGATAAACTGGATATGCACAGGCTAGGTATCTGGCACAACCCACTGGGAAACCCTTGTAATGTATATTGTTATGGAACAGAAAATGAAAGGGAGATTGTTCATCTACTTTAATTTTCCTTAGTTAGCTGCGCAAGTCACAACTTCTTCTAATGAACAAATATCTATTAAACTTTCCTTTTTGTCTTGTTTGCAAATCTTCCTTGACAAAATTTGAACTCGTACAGTGTAAGGTATTAGGTATTGCTCTGTCAAGCTTTTGCTCATAGTGAAAAATTCCCCACTGTTTCCCATAGAAGTCTGAGTCGTGTCTCAATCCCAGTGTGGTGGTCCTGCTGAGACTACTAAGCCATCCCACCACTTAGTTTGCTAATAACGCCGACGATGATGGCATCCTTCAGGTAGAAATTGGAGCTCTAGAAAATCTCCTCATGTGGCTGACTGCAAGGTCAGCCTTCATTTCAATTCGTAGACCACCAGGACCTTCTCATCTGCAGACAGCATTCTGTAAAGGAGGTCTGACAAGACCTTCCTTTAGAGGACTCTAGCAGAGGCGCCCCATGGCCTCTTGTTGGTGGCACCTAAGAGTTCCAACTGAAGGCTTAACCACGGCGTTGATGAAAGAGAGAAGAAGAAGATGGCCTAGAATTATAGAATTAAAGAAAGCAAAAGAGATTGAAGAAAGAAAAATTAGAGAAAATGGCTATAGCGGATTGGTTCTATCCTTCTTATTTCGTACTGCATATTGTTCGAAATTGACATTTTTCAAAATTGACAGGACCCTTGCAAAATGTGTCCTTTGAGCTAAAGCTCAATCAACCTCACTTACATTATGTAATGCTATCAATTAGGTAGATTTTAATCTAAATTTGATCTAAATTTAATTTAAATTTTAAATTTTAAATCTGATTAAAATATTTAATAGATTAAATCTAATTATAAATATCCATAATTCGAAATAAGTAGATCAAATATGAAAATAAAAAATTTAATTTGTTAAAGATTCGAATATAAATTTTAATAATATTTTTTTTATGAAATTAATATTTTGTATATAATATTAATAAATTCAAAACTATATGGGCTAAATTGAGATAATTAAAAATTGAGAGACCCATATAATTAATGAAATAGTTTTGAAAAATTTAAATGTAAAAAAATATTATTTTCTTGTTAAATCGAATTTTTTTATTGAATTTTATATTATTCATCGGATTTGGATATAGTTTAATAGATATAAATCCTATATGATTTCAAATAAGATTTAGATATGGAAATTAATAATCAAATTCAGATCTAAATTTACCTAATTTAATCCAAATCCGACTTATTTGCAATCTTAATATTATGCATGCATGTAGTTCTACGCTCAGTGTATGTGAAGTTATTTTTTTCATTATCTAATTTTTCACCCGTGATAATAAACTTTGAGAGATGAAGGTTATTTTACTTTTATTTTAAAATATGTGTGCGTATATTTGTGTTTCTTGTTCTTTTTCCTGCACATGTGCCAAGTGAAACGCTCTCCTTGTATATAGTTCTATCTCATTGATTTTTACTTTTTTTTTTTATTACTAATATTAGAGTTGTTAATGGATTAGATTTGAATCAAATTAAGTAAATTCGAATCTAATTATCTATTTCTACGTCCGAATTTGATCCAAGATTTTATAAAATTTGTATTAGTTAAATTTTACCTGAATCTAATAGATAATCTAAAATATGATAAAAAAAATTGGATCTGATAAGAAAATAATGTTATTTTACACCAAGTCTACAAATTTATTAAAATTATATATATATATAAAAGATTGTTAATTTTAAAAAAATGTTATTAAAATCTAGATTCAGATCTTTAATGGGTTAAATTTCTCTAATCTACTTATTTTAAATTACAAATATTTAATCGGATTTAATATATTGAATATTTCAATCAAATTTAAATATTAAATATATGTTTAATTTAAATCAAACTCGAATTAAAATTCAATTCGTTAACAGTTTTAACTAATATTATTTGTAGCCTAACTTAGAGATAAAGATATTTTTCTAAATTGGAAAATGGAGAAACATTTCAGACCTTTTTTCTAAAATAAATTTTATATTTTAAACTGTTGTGCCACATGATACATTCTAGCAATTGAAGATTTGGTTTGGGTAGATATAATATCATTCATGGATGGTGAACACTTCAGTACCCGGTACAACCCTGGCAATTTTTGCCTTCCGATTGTCTCGAAAAGTGCACGAAGCAAATTATTTTTAAAAAAATTTACCAGTTTTCAAAGAAACTAGCAAAGGTAGGGGGTATTGTTCTAGTACACTCTTTTTGGGGAGTGTACCGGAGTCTTGCTCTTCATGGATTCAGATACGTTCGTGAATTTATTACATGGATTTGTTGGACGGTGGATCACATATTACGTGGCTGTTGATGACTATTCTAATTTTCAGGCATTTATTTATTTATTTATTTATTTATTTGAAGAAAATGAAAGCATTTAGTCAGTTAAATTATTAGCGAGTTGGGTCCGGGCGTTTCTATTAGATTGTCCTTAACTTCAAGGCCATGTTTTAAAATGAAGACTATGTTGGCCAATTTGACTAGTTCAATCATGAATTAATCTAATAAACGATCAAATGATATTTTAAAATTAAAAATAAAATTACAACAATCAAACCCGATCAAAATCGGTTAAAACTATTGAAATTGCTAGTTTTTACTAGTCCTTTAAACCCAATTCAAAGCAAACAACCCCTAACCCCCTTGCCCTAGTAGGTAAAAATGCGTATTATATTTGATTAATACTTCGCTATACGTAATTTTAAAAAAAAACTCTAAATTCCTATCATTTGATAAAAGGACTGGTAAAATACATGTCTTTTATGTTGCAATATATATACACAAATTATACATGAATAATATTTTTCATATATAATTATATTTTATTTTTATAAGAATTTGGTAGAACTATTGTGAAGATCTTCTATCAATACTAAAAAATATGCATTTTGAATTTTATCAATTATGTAACTTTATAATACATGAAAGAAATTGAAATATTTTTTAAATTATATAAATAAAAAATAAATTATCACAAAAAATACTTGACAAACTTATGTTCATAAGGACAAAGATAATAGTAGTGGAGAATTTTTTAATTTGAAAAAAAAACAAAATATGAAATTCATTGAATTAAACAATTCTAGTGAATTTTTAGATTATATTACTTATGAGTTTCATGAAAATATTTTGCTTGAGTTTCATGAAAATATTTTCCTATAAGATTTGATATTTGAAATTACAAACTTACTGCTAATATTATTAGCAAAATAATCTGAGTTGGTTGAACATTTCATTTTGAAAGTATATTATGCTACATTATTGAAATTTTTGTTATTTTTTATTGTCATTATTAATAATTGGTATTTTTTAATTAAGATTTGATACTTAAATTTTTGACATACTTATTTAATTTAAAGTTGACTTGGGACATTAGTCATACATAACTTTATCTAATCTTTTTTAATTATACATGATTTATACTATATAACAATATAAAAATATATATTAACATATTTTATTTATGAATTATTATATGTTTTGAAGAAAAATATAATTTATTTGTGAAATATGTATTTATACAAAGCTAAATAAATGAGAGAAATAACGTACTTTTTATTTTATATTTTTAAAATTATATGTAATATTCTTATATTCTTTTTATAACATAATTTAAATGAATCTGTAATTTCACCAAATAACTAAACGTAACTTTTATAAAAAAAATATATATTATACTTGTATGTACTAAGTACCTTATACTTGTATGTAATAAGTACCGTCATTTTTCTGTCTTATATTTTGTTAAGTATTGCTCTCTCCCTCCCTCCCTCCCTCTCTCTCTCTCCCCCCCCCCCCCCCGCGGGGGCGGGGCATGCATGCTTTGCTAAGCATGAACATTGTTTCAAATTTCAACTTGGAAATTTGAGAAGGGCCTACCACCAAAACACAGTTGTCTTGTTTTAAATAATTAATATTTATTTGTTTTATTACCTAAAAAATTTTATATAAGTGTATAAAAATTTAGAAAAAAATTATTAATATTTTTAACAATATGTTTTATCTAATTTAAATATTGAAAAAATTAAAAATTTAAAAGAATATAAAAATAGTAAAAATTAGATTCTCAAAAAATATTATTTCTGAAAATTTTTAATTAAAATTTAATTATATATAATTTTGATTTTGAAATAAATAGATAATAATAAAAAATGTATTAATATTGTCATGCCACTTATAACCTTGAATATGCACAAAATTTAAATAAAAATATATTATTTGACTATACTCAACTTATTAAAATTTTTAATTTATCTTTCAAATATTTTTTATTATCAAAAGATTTAACCCATCATAGAACTGGTTATCAATCTCAAACACAATTTCCTTCCACATTTATGGAATTACCCACATACTTTAATTCGCTATTATGCACCCTTCTGTAAATTCATCTGTCACTCCCATTCAATGATCAACATCTCTCTCTATATCTCTGAGAAAAGCATTCAATTTAGATGCAAGATCAACCAAGGCCATAGATCGCCTCACCTCAATGCCATCAATCATTTCAGACACCCCAAGATCACCAAATAAGGCTTTCAACATCCTACCATTGTAATTGTCAACGATCAGTTTTCTAAGAAGTCCAGTATGCTCAAGTCCCTCATCGGCATCAATCTCCCTACGTCCATGCCATTTGTGCACGTGTCTTCTCATCATGCATCTCTACCATAACCCTAGCCCTTGCCCCATTCTCCGCCTAGAGTTCAAAGAATGAATGAAACCCACATCGCCAAGGTCATTAGCGTCGCCACTAATGAATTGCCAGTGCCAGGAAAGGAATATCAAACAATCCTTTACCTCTGGTCATCGTGAAAAAGGGCGATGCTAATCTTACTATGGTGGATCTTCCTAGAATCACAAGGGTCCCATGCATGAACAAATTAAATAATTGCCGAGATTATAATGAAATGCACAAGGCCAATGGAGAGTGTAATTCTCAATGTTCTCTGTGCTATTGTTGATTTCCCTACTTGTGAATCCACAAAGATAATATGTCACATTGTACAATTTCAATGTTCTACTAGGCCATCCCAGCACTTAAATTGCTAATGACTCTGGCTGTGATCACTAAAGTTGATAATCCACCTAGTAGAGTCACTAATTAAATTTATTTTTGAAAACGAAGAAAATAAATCAATGGACTATGGTTAACTGTGTGAATCCAAAATGTGTCACAAAGTCTACTTAAGAATGCTAACTTGAACATGGGCCTGGGACGTCTGCTAAAGGAACTGAATTGGAGACGAATCCTATGTGGAGGCCAACAAAGAAGAAGCTACTCTGCCTTTGACTCTTCTCCTGCTGAAGGAACCGAATTGAAGATGAATTCTTTAGACTCATCCTTTGAAGATGAATTCTTTGGACTCATCCGAATTGGAGACGTAGCCTGCAAGTAAGCCAAGAGAGAAGAAGCTACTCTGTTTCAGTCATCCCTTTTTGCCCATGATAAATCTGGCGGGTGTGCCGATGCTGGCGTGGAGGCTTGTGCAATTACAAGCTGCAATAATCTCTAAATGCCTACCAAATATTGTTCAAAAAATCAACGAAAAACTCAACCAAAGCATTCTAGAACTAAACAAAGTGCCTAAGCATCCATCTTCCATCATAGAGGCAATGATGGCATTCATGAGAATCATACGCCTCTTGAAAAAAAGAAATTGTACAGAGGAATTTCTGTGGAGGAGATAAAAATTCTCAAAGAAATTAAAGGATTTCACTGCATAATTTCCTACTCCGCCTAACTTTGCTCACAATTGTACAACAGAAGCTCAAGGAAATATCAAATTTACCGTTAAGAGTTCTGGGGGGAAGTATGGGATCTCATTGAAACAATTGTAATAACTGTTTTGTTGCATCAGTCAGAAGGATACCCTACATTCCAATCTTTCATTAGAAGAGCAGCTGAAGTCTAGGACTTGTTCGGTAACCCAGATAAAAGAGATAAGAATAATTTATCCTCCCTTATCA